>OZ030008.1:158905064-159025064 GCA_964023405.1 Apodemus agrarius | reverse complement strand
CCAGGTTCAAAGGTGAAAGCAGAGGAATGTGTTTTAGAATCAGGCATAGGCCTGATGTGGAAAGGGGACTCCAAGTTAGCAAGATGCTCTCTGGTAGACATTTTGGGGGTGGAACCTCTGGGTTCTAGTGAGATCTATGATCATGGATTTTTGCTTTTTTTTTTTTTCTAATTGTTTTACATGTATGGAGTTTTTTTGTTTGTTTTCTGAACAGGGTTTCTCAGTGTATCCCTGTCTGTTCTGGAATTCTCTCTATAAACCATGTTGGGATCAAACTCAGGGATCTGCCTGCCTCTGCCTCCCTAGCGCTGGAATTAAAGGTCTAGACCATTATGCCCAGGTGTATGAGTATTTTGCTTGTATATTGTCTGTGCACCACATGTGTGCCTGGTCTTCATGAATGAGGCCAGAAGAGAGCATTGGATTCCTTGTTAGCCAACATGTGGGTACGAGAAATTAAACCCAGGTCCTCTGGAAAAGCAGCCAGTGCTCTTAACCACTGAGCCATCTCTCCAACCCTGTGTGCTGTGGGTTGGTTTTGTGTGTGTGTGGGGGGTGGTATTTGCTTTGTGTTTTTGTTGTTGTTTTGTCTTTTTTTTTTTCAGACAGGATTTCAGCTGGGCAGATATGCAGATGTGTGGCATGCTTTTGATCCCAGCACTTGGGGGGGGGGGAAGGCAAAATGATCTGTCCAGGCCAGCCTTGGTCTGCAGAGCAAGTTTCAGGGACAGCCAGAGACATACACACTAAAAGACAGTCTCAAAAATAAACAAGAGCCGGGTGGTGGTAGCACACGCCTGTAATCCCAGCACTCTGGGAGGCAGAGGCAGGCGGATCTCTGAGTTCTAGGCCAGCCTGGTCTACAGAGTGAGTTCCAGGATAGCCAGGGCTACACAGAGAAACCCTGTCTCGAAAAACCAAAAAACAAAAATAAAATAAAAAATAAACAAGCAAACAAACAAAGGAATACCACTAGGTGGCCAGAACCAATGTAAGCATGCTGAGATTAACATAAAATCTTTACTATTTTTTCTTTTGGGCCTAGGGATGGAACCTGGAGCCTTGAGCTTACGAGGCAAACATTCTGCCGCTGAGCGAAATCCCTAATCCCAAAGTAGGAAGACCTAAAACATTAGGAAGATGCAGACTGACCAAAGGGCTGGTGGCCTGGGTGAGTGACTGAGTGACCGGGGCCTGCAGCTGCAATGTTCTTAGTCTTAGTGAACAGGCCTGCACTTGGTTTCAGCCTCCAGTGAGGTGCATCTTAAAGACCCAAGTATGTCAGTAGGAGCCAACCCAACTGCACTAGTGGCTATCTGTATTTTAGAGGAATGGCATCAGCTACAGAGGTGAGAAGAAGCCACCTGCATTCATGTGACTATCACAGATCGGGAGCTTGTACTTAACATTATGTGCTTCAGGCTTCTCATCCAGGCACTTTGTCCTCATTTGAGGGGTTCTCTTGTGAGGAGTTGTTCTGTCTCTGTGGACTTCATTCTGTCCCTGGGCTTTGCAGCTAGATGGATGGACCCAAAATGTCCTGAGATCTTCATTGTAGTGGAACAGTTTGTAATAAGCCAGCTGTGACAACCCACAAAACAGGCAAAGGAGAAACTGCTAGAATTCTTTGATGGAGAATCATATATTTGCATTCTGCTGCTCCAAAAATGCCATGGGAGATGCTCAGGATGTCCCTCTGCCCTCGGCACATCCATCTGTTCACTGAAGAAGAAGCGGCTGGGGCTGGAGCACTGGCTCGCTGGGTAAGAGCAGTGGCTCACTGGGTAAGAGCACTGGCTCGCTGGGTAAGAGCACTGGCTCGCTGGGTAAGAGCACTGGCTCGCTGGGTAAGAGCAGTGGCTCGCTGGGTAAGAGCAGTGGCTCGCTGGGTAAGAGCACTGGCTCGCTGGGTAAGAGCAGTGGCTCGCTGGGTAAGAGCACTGGTTCGCTGGGTAAGAGCACTGGCTCGCTGGGTAAGAGCACTGGCTCGCTGGGTAAGAGCACTGGCTCGCTGGGTAAGAGCAGTGGCTCGCTGGGTAAGAGCACTGGCTCGCTGGGTAAGAGCACTGGCTCGCTGGGTAAGAGCACTGGCTCGCTGGGTAAGAGCACTGGCTCGCTGGGTAAGAGCACTGGCTCGCTGGGTAAGAGCAGTGGCTGCTACTGTAGAGGACCCAGGTTTGGTCCCAGCACCACATGGTGGCTCACAACTGTCTCTAGTTCCAAGGGATCCGGAGCCCTCTACTGGCCTCTGTGGGTGCTGGGCATGCATTGTAGTGTACTTAACATATGTGTAGGCAAGCACTCATACATACTAATATAAAAGTAGTCTTAAAAAAAAAAATCCCTGAGCCGGGCGTTGGTGGCACGCGCCTTTAATCCCAGCACTTGGGAGGCAGAGGCAGGCAGATTTCTGAGTTCGAGGCCAGCCTGGTCTACAGAGTGAGTTCCAGGATAGCCAGGGCTACACAGAGAAACCCTGTCTCGAAAAACAAAAAAACAAAACAAAACAAAAATCTCTGAGTGTAGTGATGCACACATTTAATTCCTGCACTCAGGAAGCAGAGGCAGGTGGTTCTCTATGAGTTTGAGATCAGCCTGGACTATATAGTGAGTTCCAGGAAAATCAATGAGATCAGTCTTGAAAAAAATAGAGAAAAGAAAGATCAAATAACTGTTGAAGGGGGTGCTGAATTTTGTTGTGTCCTTTTCTAAAAAACACTTTTCCAAAATAAAATAAATATATGTACAGTGTCAAAAAAAATTCAACATCACCCCAGGGAATGATAGCACATGTCTTTAATCCCAGCTCTCAGGAAGAAGCAGGCAGATCCTAGTTCCAGGTTAGCCTGGTCTACCTAGTATAAGTTCCAGGATAGCCATGGCTACACAGAGAGATCCTATCCGGAAGAAACAAAATTAAAAATAAAAGGGCTGGAGAGATGGCTCAGCAGTTAAGATCAATGTCCTTAGGACCTTCCAAAGGTCCTGAGTTCAATTCCCAGCAACCACATGGTGCCTCACAACCATGGTGAGATCTGATACCCTCTTGGAGTGTATCTGAATAGAGTGACAGTGTACTCACATACATAAAATAAATCTTTAAAAATAAAATAAAATAGTGCCGGGCGGTGGTGGCACACGCCTTTAATCCCAGCACTTGGGAGGCAGAGGCAGGCGGATCTTTGAGTTCGAGACCAGCCTGGTTTACAGAGTGAGTTCCAGGACAGCCAGGGCTATACAGAGAAACCCTGTCTCGAAAAACCAAATAATAATAATAATAATAATAATAATAATAATAATAATAATAATAAATAACTCAACACGAAAAGATGAGGGAAACTCACACTTTTTTTTTTTTTTTTTTTTTTTTGGTTTTTGGAGACAGGGTTTCTCTGTGTAGCCCTGGCTGTCCTGGAACTCACTCTGTAGACCAGGCTGGCCTCCAACTCAGAAATCCGCCTGCCTCTGCCTCCCAAGTGCTGGGATTACAGGCGTGCGCCACCACGCCCGGCGAAACCCAAACTTTTTAACTGAAAATTTTCTCTGGTGTACACTCCCACGAGGATCTTATAGCACACATGTGGAAGTCAGAGGACAGCACGTGGGAGTTGGGTCTCTCTGTCCACCATGTGGGGCCCAGGGATGAAGCACGAAGCAGATGGGCACACTCCAGCCACGGACAAGCAGCAGAGAGGTGAGTTGGGCCTCTGTGGTTCCGTCCTCGGCTGTATTCAGTCTGTGGACTGGTCCCACTCACAGTCAGTGTAAATCGTCCCACCTCAACTAACCCGGTGTAGAAACTCCCTTACAGTCATGCCTAAAGGTGTCCTCAGAGGTTCTAGATATCAGGTTGACACCTGGATTTCTGTTTTGGTAAATGACGGGATGTTGGGAGGCAGCTGGGGTTTTTGGTAGTAGGGCCTAGCTGAAGGAAGTATGCTGCGGGGGTGGGGGTGGGGGTGGGGTGGGGGGCAGGAGGGAGTATTGTTCTCCCAGGCTCTTCCTGTCTCTGTCTGCCACTCTCCCACCAAGTTGTTTCTGGCTCTTAGGCTCAGTGTGACAGGACTAAGCCACCACGGTTAAACCATAAGCCAAACAAGCCCCTCCTTGTTCCTCGAATATATTGTCATTGGTGAAACCCTGACCAGCCTGCAGTTTGCCTTCACCCCACCTTGCCAAAGCTCACCCACTGCCGATCCCTGCATCTACAGGTGTGGGCTTGTGACATGTGTCACCACCTTGGCTCCAGGGCTGCTGCAGGCTCTCTGGCCTGCCCTGTGTCTGCCTATCCTTGACACTGGTGTTGCCAACTGTCAGACTCATTGGGCTAGGCTGGAGGGAAAATATCACAAGTAGCTGAAGCCAGCCTTGGGCTAGGGTGCATGGGTGTGGCTTTCAGGGCAGTGGGGGTGATTACTGACAGCCCCGTTGATCTATGCAGTCTAACGCTAAGGTTCAGCAACACCTCCACTGGTGTGGAAACCATTGTTGCTCAAGTTCCTTTAAACCCCAGAGAGTCTGCATTTTCAGCGGTAGAGAAACAATGTCAAGTTGAGATAATTAGGGGGGGGGGGTGAGGCAGTTAAGACTCTGTGTGTGGCCGGGTGGTGGTAGCACACGCCTTTAATCCCAGCACTTGGGAGGCAGAGGCAGGCGGATTTCTGAGTTCGAGGCCAGCCTGGTCTACAGAGTGACAGTCAGGACTACACAGAGAAACCCTGTCTCGGAAAAAAAAAAAAAAAAAAAAAAGACTCTGTGTGTGTGTGTGTGTGTGTGTGTGTGTGTGTGTGTACACTGTGGGAAAGTCAAAGGGCAATTACTTTCTCCTTCCATAATGTAATGTGGGTCTCAGTTTGGCTTGTTAGCAAGCACACTTACCTTGCTGAGCTAGTCTTCAGGCCCACTATATATTTAAAATATTTTGTGTATGAGTGTTTTGCCTGTATGGATGTCTGTGTCTTCAAAGTGTCTGGGGATCTGGTGTCTTGTGTCTGATCCCCAGAACTTAAGAGTTACAAATGGTTGTGAGCCACTGTATGGGTGCAGGGAATTGAATTCTGGTCCTCTTTAACAAGTACTCTAAATCACTGGGCCAGCTCTCCAGCCCCCAATATATGTAGATTGTTTATTTTTTCTTTTTGTTTTGTTTGAAAAAGGGTTTTTCTGTGTAGCCCTGGCTGTCCTGGAACTTTATAGACCAGGCTGGCCTTGAACTCAAAGATCTCCTGCGTCTGCCTCCTAAATTCTGGGATTGAAGGTGTGCACATAAACCACCCCCACCCACCTCAGGCTAATTTTGTAGTTTTACTATCTCGGAGACAGAAGCACCGGATTCACTTGAGCTCAGGACTTGATCAGGGGGCAAAGCCTGGACAATATAACAAGTCTTGGCGCAAGCAACCAAACAAATAAAAAGGAAAGCTGGAAGGGCTGCCAATCAGCCTCAAGAGTCTCTGTCCAGCATGGGTGAGACCTTGGGTGAGACTCACAGCACAGCAAAATGCTGTTTTGGCTTTGACTGTATTTACATTTAAAAAATATAGGCCAAGGAGATATGCAGGTGGCAACAAGCAGACCGCCAGCTAGACAAGAAACAAAGCCATACGCCACCGTGAGATGCCCCCAAGGACTGAGAGGGACCACTCAAGCACACACTCAGAGACCTGTGTGAGCACCATGATTCACCAAAGAGCACCAACAGCTGGCCACCCACAATGAATTAGAACCTCTAACACAGGGAAGCCTAAAAGGGCAAAGAGGTAAATACAGTTCTGATACTGGGATGAACCTGAAAGATACCAAACCACAGAAATAAGCCGAAGACAGAGGACTCTTCCCATGAGTGCCAATCACACTCAGTACCTGGTCTTGGCCAAGTCACAAAGACAGAATGATGCTTAGAAGAGGGTAGAAGAGGTAGCCTGTGCTTCCTGAGTCAGACCTTCAGTTTGGAAGTAGGCTGGGTTGATATTAAGGACACACTTCAAGTTGGCTAATATGGGGGTAGGGCAGTGACTTAGTTGGTAAAGCTTTTGTCTGGTATGCACAAAGTCCTGGGTTCTATCCCAGTACCTTATAATCAGAAATTCAGAGGCATCCTCAGCTACAGGAGTTTCAGGCTAGTTGAAATGCATAAGTGCCTGTCTTTAAAAAAAAAAAAAAGCCTTTAATTACATGATAGGCAGAGGCAATCTGATCCAAGTTTGAGGTCAGCCTGGTCTATATATCAAGTTCCAGACAGCCAGGGCTACACAAAGAAACCCCGTCATGAAAACAAAACAAAACAAAAAAAAAGCCTGAAGTGGTGATAAATTTTGGGTGAAGTTTATAAGAAAAAAATGCTCGGATTTTTGAGTTCAAGGCCAGCCTGGTCTACAGAGTGAGTTCCAGGACAGCCAGAGAAACCCTGTCTCGAAAACAAGCAAACAAACAAAAAAAGAAAAAAAAAAAAAAAAGAAAAAAAAAAAGAAATGCTGAACTGGGTGTGACGGCATTGCCTTTGGTCCCAACTTTGTTCCTAACATCTGAGAGGCAGAGACAGGTGGATCTCTGAATTTGATGCTGGAGTGGTCTATATAGAAAGTTCCACCAGGCAGTGGTGGTGCACGCCTTTAATCCCAGCACTTGGGAGGCAGAGGCAGGTGAATTTCTGAGTTCGAGGCCAGCCTGGTCTACAGAGTGAGTTCCAGGACAGTCAGGACTATATACAGAGAAACCCTGTCTCGAAAAACAAAAAACAAACAAACAAAACAAAAACAAAAACAAAAACAAAAAGAAAGTTCCAGGAACCTATTTCAAAACAAAAGAAAAAAGTTGGGGCTAGGGAGATGGCTCAGTAATTAGACCTCTTGCCACTCAGTCAAGAGAGGTGAGAGTTCAGATCCCCAAAACCCATGTAAAAGCTAAGTGGGCCTGCAGGCTTACTGGGAATTCCAGCCATTGAAAAGTGGAGACAGAAGATCCTGAGAACAAGCTGAGGACTAGCCATATCAGTCAGCTCTGGGTTTGATTGAGAAACCTTGCCTCCTTGAATAAGGTAGGAAGTGTGCTTCAGAAGACTTCTGACATTAACCTCTGGACACCATGTGTGTCCCCACACACTGAGACATGTTCCCAGATATATACACACACCATATACATAGAATGAGAAGTTAAAGAAATGTGGGTCAGGGGACATAAGTCATGGGAAATCCCACTGCCCATAGACCGGCCCCTCCAAAGTGCTGGAGGGTGCTCCTGAGGGGCTGGCTGCAGGAAGTGACACGCCTACTCTGGAAAAACAGCTTTGCAGATTCCTAAACAGTTAAACCCTTTCCCAAGACTCACCAAAGCCAGCCCTGTGGGCAGACTGTGGAACAATCACATTTAAACCTGCATAAACGCCCTCCCTACAAACAAGAGAAGTGGGGCTCTGATCCTGAGCTGCTGGAACTGGAAACAAGACACAGGCACACACAAACAATAGTGAGACCAAAGTTAAACAAGCCGTGTTACAGCAACCAGGCAGAATCCTCCCCTGCAAGGGAAACCAGGCTTGGAGCATGTGACCGCCATGGCTGGGTGAAAGCCAACAGCACCAGCTCCCAACAACTGCCTTTGTAAGTCCCAAGTTGGGCAGGAGAAACCAGGTTGTTAGTGACTTCCAGCGTTAAGGATGAGGAGGGGCAGCTAAGCACGGTCCCCACTCCTTCTACCTTTCCACTTCTCCTCCTTGGGCCTTGGCACACATCTACTGGTATCTGAGACTCAGAACTGTATAGCCCCAGTTTGTCTTACGGTTTCTATTGCTGTGAAGAGACACCATGACCACAGTAACTCCTGTAAAGGACAACATTTAGTTGGGTTACAGTCTTTTTAACTGGGAAAGTGGTTTATGGCTTCAGAAGTTTAGTCCGTTATTGTTATGGAGGGAAGCATGGTGTGGGCAGGTAGACGTGGTGCTGAAGGAGTTGAGAGTTCTACATTTAGATTGGCAGGCAACAGGAAGAGAAAATCACACTAGGCAAGGTTTGCAAATTTGAAACCTCAAAGCCCACCTACACCACACTTCGTCCAACAAAGCCCCACTTCCTCCAACAAAGCCAAACCTCCTAATAGTGCCCTTCCCTATGAGTCTCTGGGCGCCATTTTCTTAAGCCTCAGTCCGCTCCCTGCCCCCATAGGCTCGTAGCCATAGCATAGTGCAGAAATGCACTCAGGACAATTTCAAAAGTCCTCATAGTCTACAGCAATCTCAAACACGTCTCAAGATCTGAAGTTCAAAGTCTCTTCTGAAAATCATGGCAGTCTCTTTTTTTTTTTTTCAAGACAGGGTTTCTCTGTGTAGCCCTGGCTGTCCTGGAACTCACTCTGTAGACCAGGCTGGCCTCGAACTCAGAAATCCGCCTGCCTCTGCCTCTGCCACCCAAGTGCTGGGATTACAGGCCTGCGCCACCACCGCCGCCGCCCGGCATCATGGCAGTCTCTTAACTGTAATCCCCTATAAAATCAAAATGGAAAAACAGATCACATAAAACCTACAATGACACAGGATATACATTACCATTCCAAAAGAGAGGAGGGGAGCAGAGTAAGGAAGTACAGGACCAAAGCAAGACTGGAAAGCAGAGAACTCCAAACTGATGTCAAACATCCAAACTGATGTCAAAGCTCTTCAGATCCCCACCTTTCAGCTTCGTTGACTGCAGCGCACTTCTTTCTCTCAGGCTGCTTCCACATCCCGATAGCAGCGTTCCTCAGCAGGCATCCCATAGCTCTGGCGTCTCTGACATCTTGGGGTCTCCAAGGCAACCCAGGTTTCCCCTTCACAGCTTCACACAATGACCAGCCTGTCTAGGCCCTGCAGGTACACTCCTGCCACACACCTTTCATAGTTCCCTCAGTTGTGGGGAGATTCCATAACCCCTTTCTTCCACTCTTGATGTTAAAGTCAGAACCACATGGCTGAAGCTGCCGAGTTCCACTGCTGGCCGGGGCTGGAACATGGCCCCCTCGTTCGACTGCGGCTTCATAACTTCTGTTTCCAGTGGTTTCATTCACTTCCTAAAGCTTGGCTGCCCTGGAATTCCCTCTGTAGACCAGGCTGGTCTCAAACTCAGAGATCCTCTGCCTCTGCAGTGCTGGGTTTAAAGGTGTGCACCAGCACACCCAACCCTAAACTTTTCTTTAATTCCTTTTCACAAATCGGAAGCTTAGCTGGGTGGGGTCTTTCCAGAAGGTCACCGCCCCCCCCCCTTCCGTCTACTTAAAATCGATCGGGCTTCTCTGGTTAGCTCTTTGAGCTCCAGTTCCTGACGCTCTTTCCCTCTTCAATCTGTGCATTTTGTATTTCTTTGCTCGGCTTGCTCCATTTCCTCGTAGATCTGCATAGGAGTAAATACTAACCGGAACAGGACAGCTGATAACTAGGCTATTTTAAGATTTACTGTGCCAGGAGGTGACAGCACACACCTTTAGTCCCAACACCTAGGAAGCAGAGGCAGGCAGACCTCTGTGAGTCTGAGGCCAGCCTGGTTTACTCAGAGAAACCCTGTCTCAAAAAAAACCTAAGATTTCCTCGGCCAACCTAATTAATCCAAAACTTTTCAATTTAGCCTCAGGCAGATTTCTGATATATCACAAGAACAGTCAGTCTCTAGACCACATACTAATATTATTCTTCCCTGAAACTTTTTGAGCTTGGCCCCCAAAGTTCAAATCACCCTTAGCACCATTGTCTTCCAAGCTCCTACTGGTGTGGCCATTAAACTCCACTTAAAGAAGTCAACTGACTTTCTAAGCCAAAGTCCTCTTTCCTCAATCATAAGAATCATCAGGGCTATCACAGCCATGCTCCAGTCCCTGGGACCAACTTCTGTCTTAGTGTTAGGATTCTGTCTAAGCTTCACCCCACAGCTACCTGGCAACAACCAGGCATGCCCCACCGTTACCTGGCAATAGCCAGGTAGGTCTGGCCCACTGTAAAAGGAGCCCTGGCTGTCCTGGAACTCACTCTGTAGACCAGGCTGGCCTTGAACTCAGAAATCCGCCTGCCTCTGCCTCCCAAGTGCCAGGATTAAAGGCGTGCGCCACCACTGCCTGGCTGTAGTTGTTTTTGAGAGCATGTGTGTCTCTGTGTTGTCCTGGTGTGCATGGTGCTGGGGATGGAGTACAGCCTAGGCAAGTGCTTCCAACTGAGTCCTGTCCCCAGCCCATGGTGTCCCAGATTGTCCTACAGGAAGCCTCAAAATAGCGTCAGGAAGTTCCTGAAATGGACACAACTCACTAGGTCCCTCTCTCCTAGAGTAAGCAATAAAGACTGACTTTCAGACAGGCCAAGCTGCAAAGAAGACCCCGAGACCAGACCAGTTTCCTAGAAGAGGATTAGACCCGCTGAGTCCCTGTGAAAGGGCACTCTTCAGACGGTTGAGATGCTTGTGGGCTGTTCAGTGTGTTCTAGCTCCCCAGTGTGAGCTGGCAGCCAGGGGATCTTAGTGATGCAGCTGGCTCTGAGTCTTCCTGCTCCTGCAAGTAACCCCTAAGTTACCCCAATAAAACTCATTGGTTCACTAGTTAGACTTTCGTGATATCCATACTTTGATCTGACCCAAGTTCTCTCTCTGGGGTACCCGCTTTACTCTTCTCCTCATGCCCTAAATAAACTCTATTCTATACTAAAAAAAAGAAGAAGAAGAAGAAGAAGAAGAAGAAGAAGAAGAAGAAGAAGAAGAAGAAGAAAGAAAAGAAAAGAAAAGAAAAGAAAAAAAGAAAAAGTCTTGTCACACAACACAAGGTAATACAGTTTCTACTAGTTGAACAATGAAACTGTCTGTCCTCAACAGTTAAACTCAGGCACAAACCAACACCTCGCTACCTAAGGTACCACATGTCCATTGCCCTAACTTTGGGCTGGTCTTCCTGTCCTACAGCAAGGAGTTGTGTGTGGGGGTTTGGTGTTCTGCTATATATTGTCACGCTAAATACTGGCCCCCAAGGACTGGTTGCCCCCAAGGAGGAGAGAATCGGCATGCAGACCCAAGTGACTACCTCCTACGTTATCCCTAATTGGTGGATAAAAATGCCTACAGCCTGTATCTGGGCAGAACTGAAATAGGCGGGGCTTGGCTTGTAGTCAGCCATGAGGGAGAGAGTAGACGGTGGAGAGAGGAGGAGGCCGCCCTGGGGTAGGTGAATCATGAAATCCCGGCCACGAGGCTGGCCAGTCGGAGTTAAGAGCCGCCCAGATGGAGCATGACCAAGTATAGCTTGGGGTTATAGATAGGGAAATAGATTATAATAGCGTCGAGGGTAGATATCTGCCCGGCTCTAGCGCTGACTAGGCTTATAACTATAAAGGTCCTGTGCTTAAGGAACCAAACTGTCAAAGGCAGGGTAGAAGCCCCGGACTGAGATCGACTATTTTTACAGCGGATGTGTTCCACTGCCAATGAGGCCCTGGCCGTTGGTAGGGTGGCTGTCACACTTCTAGTGCTGCCCCCAAGGCCAGCCTGTCCTCAGAGACCAGTGAGACACAGACTGAACTACTTACATTCCCACAGTTGCTACAGCCTTAGCTGTTGTGTGTGTGGTAACCTCGGAGGATGGGGAGAAGATATAAAGCGAGCTTGCTTACAGGGCTAGGCCTCAGAGTCCAGCACTGGTCTGGGCCTCTGGCCCTGTGCACTTCCTGTGTCAATGTTTCTATTTTAGGCTGCTTGCTCCTCCCTGGGGATTCTCTGAGAGCCTGTGGGAAACCCAGGAAGACAAGCACTCTATCTACTACAGCCTGGTCTATATTCTTTGCTTCAGTCCTCAGTTTTCTACTGTGCATTAGGGGTTTGGGGGACGCCGTACACGCAGCTCATCCTTCCCCTCGGAATATGCCTCTGCTTGGCAGGGCCAACTCCATCACTGCATAATCCCAGAGAGGGTGGAGCCCTGCAGGTTCCAAGAGTGCCCAAGAGGCAGCAAGAGGAGAGGAAGTGGGGCTCAAGCAGAAACTCCTGTGTGATGGGTAGCCTGAGACAGTCACTGCTGTGGGAACAGTAGTGAGAGAATGACATCTGACCCCTGCCCCACCGAAGCTGCTGTGCTTCCAGAATAGACGGTGGGGCTAAGGAGGCTGGAAGAGCAGGATCCAGCCCTCACACGCCATTGCTTGCTCACTGACGCATTCTCTGAGTCCCATTTTTTTTTTTTTTCCGAGACAGGGTTTCTCTGTGTAGTCCTGGCTGTCCTAGAACTCACTATGCAGACCAGGCTGGCCTCGAACTCAGAAATCCGCCTGCCTCTGCTTCCCAAGTGCTGGGATTACAGGCATGCGCCACCACGCCCGGCTTCTGAGTCCCATTTTTATCATCTGTACACAGCATGATGGATGAAATTAAAGTTCTCTGAGTGAAGTAGGTGCTCAGTAAAATAAAACAGCAAACAGTAGGTGCTCAGAAAGGAACATGGGTAGATGAACACACCCTGACATGATCGACACAATAGGTAAGCATGGGCAGAACAGTGGCTGCCAAATTCATAGTTCACAGAAGATGGCCTCGTGTGCTGGGGAAGGAAGCTCAGTGAGTGGCGTACCTGCTTGAGCTGGCTTGGGTTTGCATGCCCAGTGTCCATATGAAAGCCAGGCACTGTGAAATCCACGGGCAAGCTGGCACTGGGCAGATGGAGCAGGATATCCCAGGAAGCGGCTGACCATCCAGGCTAAGCAATTCTGGGAGCATCAGCTTCAGGGAGAGACCCTGCCCGGCCCCACTCCACCCAAAAAATAAAGTGGAGGCAGGCATTTAATCTTAGCGCCAGGATCAGAGGCAGGAAGATCTGTTAATCCAAGGCCAGCCTAGTCTATGTAGTTCTAGGTTAGTTAGGGTTATGTGTGAGACCCTGTCTCAAACAAAACAAAACAAAACAAAACAAAACAAAACAAAACAAAACAAAACAAAACAAAACAAAACAAAACAACAGTAATAAAAATAATTAATATTAATAGTAAAAATAGCCCAGTAGTGGTGGTGGCAGCAGCGGCGGCGGGCGGCGGTGGCTGCGGTGCAGCCTTTAATCCCAGCATTTGGGAGACAGGCAGATCTCTGAGTCGGAGGCCAACCTGGTCTACAGAGCAAGTTTCAGGACAGCAAAAGCTGCACAGAGAAACCCTGTCTCGAAAAACAAAGAAAAAAATCCCCTGGGCCTCAGAGCCTCTGAGCCCCTCAGGGCTGTCACTTCTGCCTTTCTTCGTCAAGTCCTTTCTAGTCTAGAGATCTCAACCTGAACCCCAGGCGGGAGGAGCCACCGAGACAGAGCTAGGTGTGGCCTGACTCTGGAAGCAGGGCCACATTCCAGAGATTCTTCCTCTGAGACCCGGCCCCGCCTGGTGTGGGGCCAGATTGTCTTGAGACACATCCGGTGCGGTGGCTGAGCTCCCAGCTCCACCTGGAGGCCGGGCAGTCCATCCCAGGAACTTTGGCCTGCTGTTTGCTAAGAGAGTACAGTTTACGGTTTCAACTGCGCAGCCAGACTTCCCACAGTTGTTTGTTGAGAGCTGTTATCTTCCCTCAGCCAGTACTTAGGCGATGAGCGGATGGACCTTAATACTTCAGGAATGGCAGTGCCATCAGGAGGGACAATCTGTTTTCCTGGGACTGGGACTCTGAAGCTGGGTGGGTGCTAAGCAACTGGGCCGTAGTCACCCTAGAAGTACAGAGAAGTTCTGGGTGGTGGCGGCACACACCTTTAATCCAAGGAGGCAGAGGCAGGCGGAGACCAGCTTGATCAACAGAGTGAGTTCGAAGACAGCCAGGGCCACACAGAGAAACTGTCTAGAAAAACAACAGGCTGTGCAAGGAAGGACTGGTGGCTAGAAAGAAGGAACCTTATGCACAGCCAAAGAAGTCCTGTGCACCCAGCTGAGTCTCCTGTGACTGAGGAAGCAGGAGAGGAAGATGGGAAATTATGGGATGCAGGAAAGGAGGGAGCCTGTGGCCAGCAGGGAACCAACAATTCAGGAGAATCAGCAGCATGTTCTACTAAGAGCAATGTGGCGTTGGGAAGCACCCTATTCCTTTGCTTGAGCAGCTTTGGGGAATCTCAAGCAAGAGGGTTGACTTTGTTTGAAGTGGAAATAACCTACCCTTCATCCCGTGTGTGTGTGTGTGTGTGTGTGTGTGTGTGTGTGTGTGTGATTTTAAAAATATATTTTAAATTATTGGGTTTTTTTTTCGGGGGATGTTGACAAAGGATTTCTCTGTGTAGCTCTGGCTATTCTGGAACTTACTCTGTAAACCAGGCTGGCCTCAAACTCAAGAGATCCAATCTGCCTTCCTCTGTCTTAGGAGTACACACTTGGCCATTTTTATTATTTCTTTTTTCTTTTTCTTTTTTTTTTTTCTTTTTGAGACAGGGGCTCACTGAACAGCTTTGGCTGGCCAAGAACTCGCTATGTATACCAAGCTGGCCTGAAACTCATAGATATCCTTCTGCTTATGATTCCAGAGTGTTGGGATTAATGATATACACTGCCATTCCTGGCTAAAGATATAGTTTCATGATTTTTTTGTTTTGTTTTTGTTTTTCGAGACAGTGTTTCTCTGTGTAGCCCTGGCTGTCCTGGAACTCACTCTGTAGACCAGGCTGGCCTCGAACTCAGAAATCCACCTGCCTCTGCCTCCCAAGTGCTGGGATTACAGGCGTGCGCCACCATTGCCCAACTCTAGTTTTATGATTTAATCATGTGTATGTGTGCCTCTGTGTGTATGTGCACATGAGTGACGGTGCCTGCTGAAGCAAGAAGCGCTGGGTACCCTGAAGCTGCACTTACATATAGCCATGAGCCCTAACATAGACGGATGCCCACTTGGGCCATCTACAAAAGTGGTGTATGCTCTTAACCTCTGAGCCATCTCTTACCTCCTGATTTGGAATTCTGTTTGTTTTTTGCTTGCTTTTTTGTTTGTTTGTTGGTTTTTTCTTTTTTGTTGTTGTTTTGGGGTTGTTTGTTTGTTTGTTTGTTTGTTTTTTCAAGACAGGGTTTCTCTGTGTAGCCCTGGCTGTCTTGGAACTCACTCTGTAGACCAGGCTGGCCTTGAACTCAGAAATCTGCCTGCCTCTGCCTCCGAGTGCTGGGATTAAAGGCGTGCACCACCACTTCCCAGCTGCTTGCCTTTTGTTTTGTTTTGTTTTGTTTTAATTTATCAACTGTAATCCTGTTAGGAACCACCCTGCAGTCTCCATTACTTCATAGCTACTCTTGGAAGGTAATTAATTTCCTAGACCCTCACCTAAATTCTTTATATATAAGCATTGCAAAAATAATAAAGTATGACTTTAATGGAAGTCCACACAAGCTCTTAGGTATGTCCTTCTTACTTTCTATGATCCTGTCTTTCTCTTAACCCTTCTGCTTAAAATGTTATTTTAAAATGTCATCAATGAATCCTGACTCAGCTTCACATTGGCCAGTTCTGAAATCCTTTTTGACGGTGAAGGCAAGGATCTCGCTTCATCTCTAACTGGAATTCCCTAAAAGCTCAAGGGACATTCCTCAGGTAACTGCAAGTGACAGCATGTCTCTGTCCCTGTCACTTATTATCTGGACACCTGAGCTGTCAACCAACCTGAGGCAGGGCACAACTGCTGGCTCTGGGTACACAGTATGAGTATGCAGGGGGCAGAAAGACATGGTGGCAGGAAGGTGCTAAGGACAGGAAAGAGGTCCAAGATGGACAAATCCTACAAACATGCTAGCTGCCCCCAGAGAGTTGCCGCGGAAGAGAATTCACACACACTAAAAACCCCTCTTTGCCTACCTGGGCTGGCATTCAGCGTCAGGTTCTTCTATCAAGGCTGGAGCACCTGGAGTGAGAGCAGCCTCCTGTCCAGTTAGGCAGTCTGGGAGCAGGGGCAGCTCCTGGAACCCCTGGGCCCTAGGGTCCCTTGGTTTCCAGACCCGCCCTCTTTAACTGCCATCCTCGGAATCTACCCTGCCTCAGAGCTCTGGGCTCAGTTAAAGGGCCAGAAGTTCCTCCACCCCGTTGCAGCCACCGCACTCCCGCCACAGGGCCGCTCCTCAGCCCTTGCACAACGCGTCCTCTTTGAGTTGGATGGTTCACTGTTGCTAAGGAAATAGTCTTCACTAGGCAACAGAATGAGGTGTCTCTAAAATGTTAAGTCCTGCAGCAGGTGATGCTTGTAATTTCAGTCTGCCACAACCAGCCTCCCCAGCAATGTGCCTGTTCACTCGGGATGTTCTCTTCCATGAAGAACTAAATGCTTCCTTTCTTTTTTACTTTTTATCGGTTCTTTGGGAATTTCATTCACATCATGCATCCCAGCCCCGCTCATCTCCCCCTCCGCTCGTACCCACTCTTCACTCTTGAAACCTACCCCCAACAGAGAAAAAGAGCCCTTGTTGTCCGAGCTGTAGTGCGGCACACAGTACACCCTTCGCCCACACTTCTCTGCTTGCATGTGTTCATTGCGAAGACTTGTTGGTCTGGTAGGAGGCCTCTGGCTTCTGCTTCTCTGTCAATACTGGAACCTCCCTGGGACTCCTCTCCATATCCTGCTGTTGCCCTGTCTCATGGAGAACCTGCAGGACCAGCCTCTTCATGCGCTCCAGCAGTTCACTGATGGGGAAGATGTTGGGGTGGGGCAACTCAAAGGCCTGGATTTGGACCTGAGAGGATATGAGTGGTCAGCTCTCCCTCTCTTGGGGCTGGCTCACCAGCCATTCCCAACCAGGGCCAGCTCTACCTGCCTCCTAGGAGAGCTGCAGGGCCTGCTTGCCTGAGTATTGCAGTGAGGAAGATGGCCGGTTCTCCTAGTCTCATGACCCCAGCTCTCCCACAAGTAGGGGAGGAAGTCATCTGTCCCTTTCCCTTGTTTGTACCACCACACAGCAGATGAGAGGCAGGGCCTGCTCTCCAGAGTGCTGCCGCAAGCGGCGCAGTTCTCCTCCCACTCTCAGTACCTGATTGGGGCCTGCTCTCCCACCGCTGACAGTGAGTGACAGTGGCAAGGGACAAACACTTTCTTTCCCTCTTTTTAAAAGATATTTATTTATTTTATTAAGTTCACTGTAGCTGTCTTCAGACACTCCAGAAGAGGGAGTCAGATCTCATTATGGATGGTTGTGAGCCACCATGTGGTTGCTGGGATTTGAACTCAGGACCTTCAGAAGAGCAATCAGGCCGGGCAGTGGTGGCGCACGCCTTTAATCCCAGCACTCGGGAGGCAGAGGCAGGCGGATTTCTGAGTTCGAGGACAGCCTGGTCTACAGAGTGAGTTCCAGGACAGCCAGGGCTACACAGAGAAACCCTGTTTCGAAAAAAATCACACACAAAAAAACAAAAAACAAAAAACAAAAAAACAGAAGAGCAGTCAGTGCTCTTAACCACGGAGCCATCTCTCCAGCCCCAACAAACACTTTCTTATCACTCATTCATCCACCTACCCACCTGCTTCCTCCCTACCACCTGCAGGGGTCCCTGAAAGTGTGATTGCATTTGGGGAAATAAACCTTGAATAATAAAGAAACCTTGAGGTGAGAATGAACTTGGTTCAGCTCACCTTTGTCTTCTGTCTGGATCAAACTTCAGAAGTCTGATGCCAGGCAGTTTATTGTAAAAATATTGAAATACAGTATGATCTGGGAAGAAGTTTCCAGGAATTATCACTGCAGTTCCAGGCACACAATGAAGCACTCCTGCATGTTTCCCTCTGCACCCATCCACTCACCTACCTCCACATATGCACCCATATATTCCTCTGTCTGTGCAGATAACCGTGTATCCATCTCCCCACCTATCCATCTGGGCTCCCACTCGTCCACCTATCTTTTCATCTAGACACATATCTACCCATCTATCCAGCTAGCTTCTATACACCCATTCACAAAATCATGTCTGGAATATCCATCCATCCATCCACCCACCCACCCACCCATCCATCCACTCACCCATCCACCCACCCACCCATCCATCCATCCATCCATCCACCCACCCATCCATCCATCCATCCATCCACCCATCCATCCATCCATCCATCCATCCACCCATCCATCCATCCATCCATCCATCCACCCATCCATCCACCCATCCATCCATCCACTCACCCATCCGTCCAGACAATACCCAATCCACATATTATCTAGGTGCCCACCTATGCATCTATCTAGATACCCATTCATCTACTAAGCCACCCATTCATCTGACAAGCACCGCCGAGTGTTACCACATGCTCTGAAGTTAGGAGTGCATACTCTGTCCCCAGCCAGCCCTGACTTCAGTGGTTATACCCACTAGCGGTTGGGCTTCAGGGAGCACTCACCCTTTCCATGTCCTGTTTTCCTCGTTGTGAAAGGGGTTGATAAAGATACTCATTTCACCTGTGACTTGCTATGAACATGAAAGAGATAATAAACATAGCAAACTGTGCTAGTCAGACCTTCTGGTTGCCATAAGGACCCTAGAAAAACAATAGACAGGGAGAGATTTTTCACCTGTCATAGCACCATGGCGGGGCAAGCCTTGGCAGAGGCTACTCATCTCATGGTAACCAGGAAGCAGAGGAAGCCCGTGTCCTTTCATTCCACCAGCTCTCATCCTATGCCCAGGTACCCCCACGTTCACAGCAGGTCTTCCCCCACCTTATTTAATTCATTCTGGAAATGCCCTCCATTTCATTGCCGAAACAAGACAGAAGTGTGCCTTCTCTCCCAGGTGGTTCTCAGTCCAGTCAAACTGACAGTCAAAATTAATAGTCACACCAAGATAGTGGCAGCCCATGCCTTTAAGTCTAGCACTCTGGAGGCAGAAGCAGGCAAATCTCAGTGAGTTCCAGGACAGCCAGGGCTACACAGAGAAACCCTGATAAATTCAATTCTATTCGGTATTTAATAGATGTTACTTCTCCAGTTTCTTTTTCTTGCCAACTGCCAAGGCCCCTGTGTGAGGATCCTGACCTACTTCAGCAGGCCCAGGGAACAATGAGCCAGGAACTGTAATAAAAGAAGATCCCACTGGGCATCAGGGGCTGGAGCTGTGGAGCCACAGTGGCCACTCTCATGTGTCTCCATCCAGATGGCAAACCCACGTGGGTATTGGCTGTAGCACGTTTTCGAAGGATGACAGTCTGGTGGATGGAACTGGGAAGAGGACAAAGATACCTGGCTGATAGGAGAGTCTTGAGGGAGTGGGGAGGAACTTTCTAGAATTACTAGGGAGCTAAGGAGATGGACCAGCAGTTAGGAACACATGTTGCTCCAATAGAAGAACTGGTTCAATTCCCAGCTCGCACACTTCAGGTTAGACACAACATGCAACTCCAGTTTCAGGGGCGTCATCCTCTTCTGATCCCATGCCTCTTGCAAACATGTGGTGCATATAAACTCATGGAGGTACACACACAGACACATAGAAATAATAAGTCTTGGGGAAAAAAATGCTCCCTGAAGCAGTTAACCAATTCATGCCTGGTCAAAACCTAGGTATTGTGAATCAGCATTCTCTCCTGTTTCACCTCTCCTGTGGTCTCCATTCTCGCCCAGCAAAGCAGAAATGCTGCTGCTGCTGCAGCTGCTGACAGTGGAGTGGCGGTGATGATGGAGGCAGGTCTCATGGAGCCCAGATCGATCCCTTAATTTGGGTTTTATTGCTGTGAAAAGACACCGTGACCACAGCAACTCTTTTTTAATTGTTTTTAAGATTTATTTATTTACTATACCCCAGAAGAGGGCGCCAAATCTCATTACAGATGGCTGTGAGCCACCATGTGGTTGTTGGGTGATCTTGGACTTCTTTTTTTTTTTTTTTTTTTTTTTTTTTTTTTTTTTTTTTTTTTTTGGTTTTTTGAGACAGGGTTTCTCTGTGTAGTCCTGGCTGTCCTGGAACTTACTCTGTACACCAGGCTGGCCTCTGAACTCAGAAATCCACTTGCCTCTGCCTCCCAAGTGCTGGGACTGCCCAGCACAGTCAAGTACACTGTAGCTGTCTTCAGACCCCAGAAGAGGGCGTCAGATCTCTTTACGGATGGTTGTGGGACACCATGTGGTTGCTGGGATTTGAACTCAGGACCTCTGGAAGAGCAGTCAGTGCTCTTAACCTCTGAGCCATCTCTGCAGCCCCAACTGTCGGTCCTCTTATCCGCTGAGCCATCTCTCCAGCCAGAGAAATTGCTTTGTTAAGTGGTTCTAGCCTCCTGTGTTACTTGGTTTCAGGGTTTGTGCTGTCACCTGTGAGAAGAGGTTCAGAGCCATGACGTCATGTTTGTTTAGCTATTTTATTGGGTTTCTATATCTCTCATACTTCCAACCTTTATTTCACCTTAATCTCTTCCAACCTTCCTAAGGACACTAGGTAGGAGACAAAAAAAAAAAAAAAAAAAAAAAAAGGCTAGAGGGGAAAGTGTGTGTACATCCTGCTGCTGAGGGGTGTTGCGCTTCTTGTGGCAAGTCCAGTCTTTGTCTTCAGGATTACCTCCAATTTCTCCGTCTCTTTGCTTGCTAACACTTAACAGTCTGGCACAACTTCTAGGTTGTTGTCGTCTTCTTCTTTTTCCCTCCCTCCCTCCTCCCTTCTTTTTCTTGAGTGCCTCTCACCCCTCTTGAGGTTCTGGCATTTATACCCTCTCCAGAGTCCTCGGAATTAAATTTCTGCAGCCAGCAAAGATCCTGCCTGTCCTAGAGTATGAGACAATCATAGTTAATGCCTGTGGACAATCTGAAGCAGCCCCATATCCCACACCTGGGATTAAAACAGAAACAGGCTGGGCGGCGGTGGCGCACGCCTTTAATCCCAGCACTTGGGAGGCAGAGGCAGGTGGATTTCTGAGTTCGAGGCCAGCCTGGTCTACAGAGTGAGTTCCAGTACAGCCAGGGCTACACAGAGAAACCCTGTCTCGAAAAATTAAAAAAAAAAAAAAAAAACAGAAACATAGTCATATAACATAACTGGGGTTTTTTTTTTTTTTAAAGATTTATTTATTTATTTATTTAGGATTTGGTTTTTTCTTTTTTCTTTTTTCTTTTTCCCTTTTTTTTTCTTTTGATTTTTTTTTTTTCCGAGACAGGGTTTCTCTGTGTAGTCCTGGCTGTCCTGGAACTCACTCTGTAGACCAGGCTGGCCTCAAACTCAGAGATCTGCCTGCCTCTGCCTCCCAAGCACTGGGATTAAAGGCATGCGCTGCCGCCGCCGCCGCCGCCGCCGCCGCCGCCGCCGCCGCCGCCGCCGCCGCCGCCGCCGCCGCCGCCGCCGCCGCCACCACCACCACCACCGCCCCGGGCTCTGGGTTTTTAAAGAAATCAAAATTCTTCCTACAGATTCAGTATAAATAAAAGTTGGAAATCTTGGGCTTCTGGGTTAGGACTCCTTGTCCTTTGAGCCTTCCAGGCTGGTCTCGAACCTCTGATACTTCTGCCTCTAACTCCCTATTAACTTTTGTGCTGCTGCAGCACTGAGTGTTGGGGATTGGACCCAGGGCTTTTTTTTGTTTTTGTTTTTGTTTTTTCGAGACAGGGTTTCTCTGTATAGCCCTGGCTGTCCTGGAACTCACTCTGTAGACCAGGCTGACCTCGGACTGGACTCAGAGATCCGCCTGCCTCTGCCTCCCAAGTGCTGGGATTACAGGCGTGTGCCACTACCGCCCGGCGACCCAGGGCTTTTTGTAATGCTATGCATACACTCTACCTAGATTTTCAGCAATTCCTTTGGCTGGAATTTTGAAAAGGCCACATCTTGGGTAGAGCCAGCATGAGGATGGAGGTGGATGGGTTTGAATGTTATCTGAGAGGTGGCAGAGGGAAGTTCAGAATTAGGTTTGGTTTCCAGTCTGGTTAGCTAGGCAGATGTGGAGATGTTATTCTTTTTTTTTTTTTTTTTTTAAATTTTTTTTATTTTTTTTTATTTTTGGTTTTTTTGAGACAGGGTTTCTCTGTATAGCCCTGGCTGTCCTGGAACTCACTCTGTAGACCAGGCTGGCCTCCAACTCAGAAATCCACCTGCCTCTGCCTCCCAAGTGCTGGGATTACAGGCGTGCGCCACCACCACCCGGCTGGAGATGTTATTCTTACCATCCAGTGCTCCACTCCATCCAGGGCTCCTGACATAGGCCTGTCAGACACGCAGACCCATGCGAGCTGTCTCTGTGCCTTAGGAAGGAGATTCCAGGCCAATGGCCATCTTCTCACACTCTTGTAGCTGTGATAACCACACTATATTCTTTTTTGTTTGTTTGGTTTTTTTGGAGACAGGGTTTCTCTGTATAGCCCTGGCTGACCTGGAACTCACTCTGTAGACCAGGCTGGCCTCGAACTCAGAAATATGCTTGCCTCTGCCTCCCAGAGTGCTGGGATTACAGGCGTGCGCCACCACTGCCCGGCCACCACACTACATTCTTAAGCTTCAATTCTCAGTCCCTTTGCACAGGTTCCCCATGTTATATTTGACGTTGCCAGACCAGAAGATGAGGCTGCACAGGCCATGGCTCCCTCCAAGGGTCTAAGACCATGTGAGTTAGACAATGGAGTGACAGTGTAGACCTGGCTCCGGGTTCTCCTTATGTCCCTGTGGCCTCCTTTCTGGGTGTTTCCCCATTAGTGACAGGAGCAGAGGTGGTCCACAGGAGGGAGGGCTGTGAATACTTTGCTAACTGCAGGCCAGCCAGCCTGCCAGGGGCAGTCTTGTGAAAATGAGAGAGTCTTTAAAATGGAGCTTCAGAGCTATCCAGAAGCCAGTCTGTAGTGGATGCTGCGGCTGTCTGCAAGGTGAGCTGTTGATACCTCCAATCAGGTACAACTGCATGGTTCCAGATCCATGCCTAGCTGAAGAACATGGAGCCCCTGTGTTAGGGACACTTGCCTTTCCTGTCCACATTCTTGTTTGTCTTCTAAGTAAGGTAGTTCCTCTCTTATCAGCATGCAGGCTCCCTTCTTTCCGCCTTCCCTGGACACTACTGCAGAGCTCTCCCTGCAGCGATAGTTCCTAAGACCTTTTTCTGAGTGTGGGGGTTGCACAGCATAGCCTCCTTGCGGCCCAGCTTAGAGGAGAGGCAAGTATGTTCAATTTGAGCTGTGGCTAGCAGCGGCAGGAAGCCCCCGCCCTGCGGTAGGTTGGGGAGGCCGCAGGAGCTCTAGACTTCCGGACCTCGTGGACGTCCACCAGTGGCACCAAGAGGGTTACCCAGAGTCCGGCGCAGGCACGGGCCAGGACAGGCAAGCTGTAACTATTAGCTTGACGGCACAGCCTGGAATAACAGGAGAAGCATATTAGCACATTCTCATCCATCTTTAATCGTCTCAGTGCTCCAGTCTGCAGTTACGGAATACCAGTAGCGGTCAAATAAGAAGCGAGAACCACAGGTGGGTCCTTTAAGGCGCGCCGCCTCCTCTAATTTTTCTGACCCTCGTCGCCGCCCGTTGCCCCGCCCCCTCGCGCACGCGCAATCCCTCCCGCCTCCCTCGCCGCTGCCGCCTAGACCACCAGATCGTCTGCCCTCGCGCGCAGGACCAGCCGACGCGACGCCAGAGTGCCCGGCCCCGCCGCCGCGGCCCCGGCAGGTAAAAGAGCGGCCCGGTCCTGCGGGCGCGAGGCGGGCGGCGGCCACGAGGGCCCTCGGGCTCCGGGATCCACAGCGCCTCACGTGTTCCGTGGGCCTTGGGCCGGGCCTGGCGCCGCATTTGCGGCCGCGCCCCGACCCCGCTGCTCCTTGTGGCCTCCACGGCCCACTACTTCCAGTGTGGCCCCTGCTACGCCCCTAGGAGGCTCACACCGCAGGCTGGCGTAACTGGGAGTGGAATTCACTGTCTCTCATCGGGGCCACCCAGTCACTTGGCGCCTCCAGTGCTGCCAGCACAACCCTCACCTAGTCCTAGTGCAAGTTTCTACATGACTAGGGCTGACTGTGGTCAAGGGGTTTCTGAGCATTGTCTGGGTCAGCCAGGCAGTTGAGCGCACAGTGAGTGGTGTGAAGCCAAGGCTACTCGTACCTAGGTATCCTGGAGCTCGGAGACGATGTGTTGGAGCTCTTTGCTGCGTTACCTACTGCACTCACCCGAGTGACTGAACCGTTCTGTCTTCTCATACTTGTGTACTCAGTGTCTAGGGTGGAAACCAGGAATGTGCTGCGGCTGTGGCTGCCAGTTAACTACCTCCTTTGTGGGCAGTGGAGGCCAGCTCCAAACCACCTGCTGAGGATCCAGCCTAACACAGCTCCCTCCCAGAGCTGTCCTCCCCAAGTCCTGCTTTCCTGTGACCTTAGAACAGAACACCTGAGTGCTCTCTCTTGGACTCTACCCAGTGGAATTGGAAAGTGGTGGTTTCCTTTGAGCCGGTTCCAGGTTGGTTCACACTTAACTGCTTTGAATTCCCGAGCCTCCTGAATGCTGAGGGGCAGACTGGCTAATGGTGATGTTCTTTTTTTTTTTTGGATTTTCGAGACAGGGTTTCTCTGTGTAGCTCGGGCTGTCCTGGAACTCACTCTGTAGACCAGGTTGGCCTCGAACTCAGAAATCCGCCTGCCTCTGCCTCCCAAGTGCTGGGATTACAGGCGTGCGCCACCACCGCCCGGCCGGTGATGTTCGTTTTTCCTTTTTTCTTCTCCTTTTTTGTTTGTTTTGTTTTTTTGGTTGTTTGTGGCCTTGAACTCCGCTGGCATCCTTAGAGCTCTGCATATTTTTTTAAACATTTGTTTATTGTCACATGTAAGTACACTGTAGCTGTCTTCAGACACACCAGAAGAGGGCATCGGATCCCATCACAGATGGCTGTGAGCCTCCTTACGGCTCTCCCGCCCCAGAGCTCTGCATACTTAGAGTTGGAATCCCCAGTGTCTTCACTTCAGTTGTAAATTTTTGGCTTCCTGAAAGACCCAGCTTAAGTGATGGACTGGGCTGGGCTGGGCTGGGTGATGGTGTGTTTGTTTGCAAGGTCATCCACCCTCTGTTAGGTAAATCTCTTTATATGCAAAAAGAAACTGCTGAGTTCCTAGAGACTTCCCACACAAGAGATAGATCTGCCCTATGCTGTTGGCCCGGCCTTTCATTTCACTGGAGTAGGTAGAGATGTCGTTGAAAGGGACTTAACTAGCCCTTTTCTTTGCTTAAGTTTCTGCTCTTTTTGCTACCTATATGGTCCACAGAAGTGGTCTCTATGGGAACTCATGGCTATAGTTGCATTAAGAATAAGCTCCATGTCAGGCCTGGGAGTATATTTATGCCTGTTACACCAACCATACTAAGGTTGACACAGGTTTTTGAATATCGATACATAGCAAGACCCTGACTCCAAAAAGCTAAAAGCACCAAGCAGCTGGTATTTCCTGGGCACAAGAGCTTTGTTTTATGGAGAGACCCGTGGGACCTACTCTAGTCTGATCCTTGCACCTGGACTTGGGCTACTGTAGGATTTGACCTTGATAGAGCAGGCTGCAGGGGAAACGCTTGGCTGCCCCTGTGTCCTGTGTGTTGGGTGTGGTGCTGTTCCTTCCTCTAGGATTGAAGACAGGCTTTGCTCTCTTTTGGTGTTCTTTCATCTTAGTCTTATGTGGGGTCTGTGTGAGGTTTCAGGTTTAATCTCAAAGCTAGTCTTTACATCATGATTGCTTCTTACATTGATGGCTGAGGAATGTCTTAGTAGCGCCCCACTAGAGGAGCACTGAGACGTTTCCCAGTCATGTGGTGTGCTTTTGTGATGAGATCTCCTGTAAACTGCAGTAAACTGTTGCATGTCTTCAGGCTGAGTCTGTCCAGCTGACTGGACTACTTTCCCTCAGCTCTGTGGCTTCTCTGGTTTGCAGCTTCACTGCTGTTTGTCGTGCTGCTTCTTTCTCCAGAACTTTCTTTCATCTGGGGGCAGTGGCCGCCCTGCTTTACTCTTGTAGGTCTTTCTGTAGTACTCTATGCACTGAGTTCCTGAGCTCTGTAAGCTCTAGGCATTTTGCAGCCTGTGAGGTCCCAGGGAGGACTGCTGAGGTGGGGCCACTGTCTTTCGTCAAATTCTTTGGGTGTGTTTTAGAATTTGGTTAAGTTCTCAAACTGCACAGGTCTACTTCCTGTCACTTGGCCTGTTGTTTCTGTTAGAAACCTTTTAAAAGCTGTGTCAAGGATTCTTTGAAGCAAAGCTCACCTTCCTGTACACATCTGTATCCTGCAGTGGGAAGCTTCTTGGAGATTAGTTAAGTCTTAGGCTCACAGATGGTCAAGAGTAGGCCATCACACAGAGTGCCTGAAGCTTCAGCCTTGGGATAGGGCAACAGTTATCCTCAGTTTGGAACAGTTTATTTGTTGGCGGTTCAATGTGGTCGTGTTTCTCCTTTTGACCCGTTTTCTTGGGAATCTATTTTTATTTTTTAAAGATTTATTTATTCTACATTTATGAGTACAGTGTAGCTGTCTTCATATACCAGAAGAAGGCATCAGATCTCATTACAGATGTGGTGTTGGGAATTGAACTCAGGACCTCTGGGTAGAGCAGTCAATGCTCTTAACTACTGAGTCATCTCTCCAGCCCCCAGAATCATTGTTTTTTATTGGGGGTGTCTTATGCATGTTAGGTGAACGCTTTCTTCCATGAGTTGCTACAGCTCAGTCCCAAGAACCTTTTTGTTGTTTTGAGATAGGGTTTCTCTGTGTAGCCCTGGCTGTCCTGGAATTTTCTTTGTAGACCAGGCTGATTTCAAGCTTACACATCTACCTGCCTCTCCCTTCCAAGTGCTGGAATTAAAGACATGAGCCACCACACCAGGGCAAATTTTATTTTTCTTTGGTTTTCCCTCTTCTGCATGTAAATCTGTGTACCATGTGTATGTGGTCCCTATAGAGGCCAGAAGAGGATGTCAGGCTGGGCGGTGGTGGCGCACGCCTGTAATCCCAGCACTTGGGAGGCAGAGGCAGGTGGATTTCTGAGTTCGAGGCCGGCCTGGTTTACAGAGTTCCAGGACAGCCAGGGCTATACAGAGAAACCCTGTCTTGAAAAACCAAAAAAAAAAAAAAAAAAAAAAAAAAAAAGAAGAGGATGTCAGGGCCTCTGAGAGCTAGACTCACACAGATAGCTGTAAGCCCACAAGTTGGTTATCAAACTTAGGTCTGTTTGGCGAGCCTAACTACTGAACTATTTCTCCAACAACCTTTGTTAAAGAGGGGATTTGTTTATAGGCCCCATACTATAGAATACGGTTTAGCTGACAGCCTCTTCCATTGTGACTCCCCCTTCACGGTGTCCTGCCCTGTGGGCTTCAGAGCCATGGCCACGGAGGAGAAGAAGCCGGAGACAGAGGCTGCAAGAGCACAGCCCACTCCTTCCTCATCAGCCACACAGAGCAAGGTATGTCCCACCAGGACCACTGCGGTAGATAGGCTGGAGAGAGTCTCAGGGACATCATTTTACTAGTCTAGGCTTCTCTGCCCAGTGAGGTATGCTGCCAGTGAGAGTTTCTGTGTACACAGCAGTGGTCACAGAGCAGCTAGGTGCCACATCAGGGAGTCCCAGACCTAAGATGGGGGTTGGGGAATTTATCAAAAAGTAGAGTTTGTTTTGAGGCAGGTCTCCCTATAGTCCTGGCTGGTGAGCACATGTAAACCAGGTTAGTATTGAACTCATATAGATTCGCCTGCCTCTGTCTCCCTCTCCCTTCCATTAAAGACATGCACCACCATACCAAAAAAAAATTACTGATTCTTGATGTGCTAGGTGGGGACTCCAGGGAAAGTAGAGGCTTTGAAAAGAAGTGATAGGCCCGGCGGTGGTAGTGCACGCCTGTAATCCCAGCACTTGGGGAGGCAGAGGCAGGCAGATTTCTGAGTTCGAGGCCAGCCTGGTCTACAGAGTGAGTTCCAGGACAGCCAGGACTGCACAGAGAAACCCTGTCTCGAAAAACCAAAAAAAAAAAAAAAAAAAAAAAAGAAGTGATAGGCTTGACAGTTTGAAGGGTGACATCAGATAAAGTTGTAGTAAGTTCTTGGGTATGTGTTTGGAACCAGCTACTTCTTGATTACACTTTGGGCCTCAAGTGAGTTGATTGGGTGGTGCTAGTTGCCTCTTGCTAATCTGTACTGTTTCCTACAGCCCACACCAGTTAAGCCAAACTATGCCCTGAAGTTCACCCTGGCTGGCCACACAAAAGCTGTGTCCTCTGTGAAGTTCAGCCCCAATGGGGAGTGGCTGGCAAGTTCATGTGAGTATCCTGCAGTCTGTAGTCCTTTGGCTGGGGGAGAGGCTGTCCGAGCATTGTCAGAGGACAAAGGAAGGGAGATGAGGAGACTGGGCCCTGTTAGTTGTTCCTGGTCTCTGGGTTGGTTAGCATTCAGCATGTTTGTATGGAACTGAAGTAATTGCATGTTCATATGCTAGTGCCTGTCTGCTGTACCTCCGTGTGTCCACACTTAGTTCATTGAGCGACCCAGGCCTGCCTTACTCTAGGGGAATGTACAGCCACAACCTTCTCTGACTCTATCTCTATTTTATTCCTTTTAGCTGCTGATAAACTCATTAAAATTTGGGGAGCATATGATGGAAAGTTCGAAAAAACTATATCTGGTCACAAACTGGTAGGTTTCCTATGAGGTGCACTAGGTGTTGAGCAGGGTGGCTGGGTGCCCTGGCTGTCCTGGGACTTACTCAGGCTGGCCTTCAACTTGGGGATCCAGACTTGGAGATCTAGCCGCCTTTGCTTCCAACTCTAGTGCAGAGATTAAAAGGTGTGCACCACCACCACTTGGCTTGTTAGGACAGTTTTTTTTGTTTTTTTTTTTTGTTGTTGTTGTTGTTGTTTGTTTTTTGTTTTTTCCCGAGACAGGGTTTCTCTATGCAGCACTGGCTGTCCTGGAACCCACTCTGTAGACCAGGCTGGCCTCGAACTCAGAAATCCACCTGCCTCTGCCTCCCAAGTGCTGGGATTAAAGGCATGTGCCATCAGGACTGTTTTTAAGTCTAGTGCTTGCAGGATCTTATAGTCCAGGTTGGTCTGGAATTGCATTCCTCCTGCCTAAGAATCAGGCTTGTACTACCATATCTGGCTTCCTTATAATTTTAGTACAAGCACTTTGAGCCTCCGCAGGGGAGTGAATCTAATCAGTTTGGCATTGCTGAAAGTAGTGGCCTTTTGCTCTGGGCCAGGTGTTTTGTGGTACTAACACCGGCTGGATTTCCTGATGGCATGGTGTATAAATTGGTAGGGCTGATCTTTTACTGGTCATTGGATTTTGTCCTACAAGGTGGTAACCAACTGTTTTGTTTTCTTCCCAAGGGAATATCTGATGTAGCCTGGTCATCAGATTCTAATCTCCTTGTGTCTGCCTCTGATGATAAAACTTTGAAGATTTGGGACGTGAGTTCTGTAAGTAACACTGGTCTTCCAGAGGGTGCCCATAGTTGAGATGAGTTGGCTGTGTGATGGCTGGTCTTGGGTAGGTCTTCAAATGTGCTAGAAGCTTGTGTCTGGGGATTTAGCCCCTGGAAGTCACAGGCCTTGGTATGCTCTGTGTGCTCTAGGGAAAGTGTCTGAAGACCCTAAAGGGCCACAGTAACTACGTCTTCTGCTGCAACTTCAACCCCCAATCCAACCTCATCGTCTCAGGGTCTGTAAGTGCGTGGGCTTCTCCTCCAAGGGTGATGTGGACAGTGTCATATCTTGGTGCGTGGTTGAGGTGGGCAGTTTGGCTTCTAGGTGGGGACAGGTTCTGAGTCTGAGGTCACACTGTTGCTGCTCCTGTTCCTATGGAATCACTTTAATGTCCTGTCTCACCTTTAGTTTGATGAAAGTGTGAGAATATGGGACGTGAAGACAGGGAAGTGCCTCAAGACTTTGCCTGCCCATTCGGACCCAGTCTCAGCCGTAAGTCTCCCTAACAAGTACTCAGCAGGGTTCCTCTGATGGGTTAGCTTGATTGGCTCCCATGGAGCATCCCAACAGCCAGAGGCCAAGATATCTCTCGGCCCTGTGTGCAGTGGTGGGTGGGCGGGCTATAGTGGGGAGCACCAGGGGG
Organism: Apodemus agrarius; assembly: GCA_964023405.1. Classification (NCBI taxonomy): domain Eukaryota; kingdom Metazoa; phylum Chordata; class Mammalia; order Rodentia; family Muridae; genus Apodemus; species Apodemus agrarius. The sequence continues at coordinate 158,995,111 of OZ030008.1, read as the reverse complement.
CGCTTTGTAGGCTGGGAGGTAGATGAGAGGGATTTTCAGGGGGTGTCCTTGAGTGGGCTTTTTCAGAATGGAGGTGACAGTTTGGAGAATAGGGGGCCATGAGAATTTTTAGTGTGTGTGGTAGGATCCTAGGGTTTCTATTTTTCTGATAGAACACAGTAACCAAAAGCAACTTGGAGTGCCTTTTTTAAAAAAAAAAGATCTATTTATTTTATGTATATGAGTACACTGCAGCTGTCTTCAGACACACCAGAAGAGGGTATCAGATCTCATTACAGATGGCTACAAGACACCATGTAAATGCTGGGAATCGAACTCGGAACCTCTGGAAGAGCAGTTGGTGCTCTTAACCATTGAACCATCTCTCTAGCCCCTTGGAGTGTCTTAAGTTTGTGTTGTTGTTACTATGATGAAACACCATGACCAAAAACAAGTTAGGGAAGAAAGGGTTTATTTTCCTTCCATTTCCTTCATTCACTGAAGGAAGTCAGGACAGGAACTCAAGCAGGACTGAAACTTGGAAGCAAGATTGATAGAGGCCGTGGAGGAGTGAGTGGGTGCTGCTCACAGGGCAGTGCTGGGACTCAGGAAGCAGGGCCAGGGGCAGGCCTGATCTACAGGGTGAGTTCTAGGACAGCCTGGGCTACACAGAGAAACCTTGTCTCTGGAAAAGTGAGTGCTGCTTACTGGCTTGCTTTGCATGGCTTCCTCAGCCTGCTCTTTGTTGTTGTTGTTGTTGTTGTTTTTGTTTTTGTCTTTGTTTTTCAAGACAGGGTTTCTCTGTGTAGCCCTGGCTGTCTTGAACTCACTTTGTAGACCAGGCTGGCCTCGAACTCAGAAATCCGCCTGCCTCTGCCTCCCAAGTGCTGGGATTACAGGCGTGCACCACCACCGCCCGGCCATCCTCACTAATTTAAGACAATGTCCTACAGGCTTGCCTACAGCCCAATCTTATAAAGGCATTTTCTCAATTGAGGCTTCCTCTTCTCTAATGACTCCAGCTTGTGTCAAGGTGACATAAAACTAGATAGTACAAGAAGAAAACAATGGTCTGAATCCCTCCCAAGTGCTGGGATCATAGGCGTGGGCCTCCACTGCAGTGATGTAGATGTCAGAAACTCAGGCTGATGAGCGAGCACAGAGCACCTGTGGACCATTCCCGAAAACTGGGTTTCTCCCCTGACTTTGAGCGCTTGCTTGCTTCTTGCTGGTGAGAAAGAGAAGGTGCAATGCGCGCGCGCGCGCGCGCACACGCGCACACACACACACACACATGCACACACACACACATGCGCGCGCGCGCCCGTGCACACACACACAGTTGTATTAGCTTTGTTGGGTTCTCAGGTGTTCAAAGGGGATTGTGGTGAGCTCTGTGGGCATGATGCTCTTGGGATCCAGAGACACTACTGATTAGAAATCAGCTTCTCTTCCTCCTCTAACTTGTAGGTTCATTTCAACCGTGATGGATCGTTGATTGTTTCCAGTAGCTATGATGGCCTCTGGTAAGTGAGAGTCTTCATGTAGTGAATGGTCTGCTGTTCTGTTTATGGTCTGTTGTTTTGTTCCGGTTCTGTGGTACAGCAAAAAGAGGGGACACGTGCCTCCTCATCTTCCAGAAGCCTGTGCCTCACTGGTTGCAGGTCATTGACAGACCTGGTGCAGAGTTCAGGGGATGGAAAGCTATGAAGGAGCTGGTGGGAGTGGTGGGTGACAGGTGAGGCCACCCAGGGAGAGGGTCACTGTGAGAGCTGTGGGCTCCTTGCAGGCCTGAGTGTACCCTTTCAAAGCTGTTGAAAGGGAGTGGGGGGCTGCACCCTTGAGGTAAGTGCAGTGGTGCTGTGCACAGATTCCCAGGAGCTCTGGGCAGTGAACCGCCAGATCCCATTGTGTGGAAGAAGCCAGATCCCACTATGTGGAAGAAGCCAGAGGTTGGTTTGTGCAGAGCTTTTAGCAGTGACGGGATTGTAGGCACGACTGCTAGGTAGATGGAAGTGCTCGGGGTTCTTCAGAAGACAAGGTAGGGTGTAGGTCCAAGAGGCAGGCTTGGGAGGACAGTGCTACTTGGCACTTGAAGTAGCACTTGGAGACCTCATAACTGAGTGTGTGTTGATATTCTGTGTTGATAGAGAACAAGGTAGGAAATGTAGGTGAGTGAAGCTCACTGTTGGTGTGTGGCAGGGGTGATGGGCTGCCTGAGTACCCTCACTCAGGGCCTGGGCATGACATTAAAAGACTTCGCTGGGATGCTACTAAAATATACCTAAAATGAAGTGTTTGAGCAGGGCGGGTAAGTGATATCTGCAGCGGAATCCTCAGAATTGATTTGAAGTACAGGACAGGGAAGAGTGGCCTGAATAAACCGAAGGACTAGAGACTTGTGTGTTCCAGGCAGCACTGTGACCAAAAGGCAGAAAGGAAAACCTAGACGCAAGTTTGTTTCTGTGCTGCTGCGGTGGAGCTGAGCCTTAGTGCAGTTGCTCAGCTGGAGTGCTGCCCAATGACTGCACAGGGCATGGCCGGGCTGGGGCACAGCTAGCCAGTTGGCAACGTCATTTGTTTTCTGGCCACATACAGAGAGAGCCTGGATAGGAACTAATGTTTTCTTTCTCTTTTTTGGGGGTGGTACAAACTTTAGCAAAAGGGCAATTCTTTCAAAGATAAGTCCATTAGAGCTTGTTTCAGTTGGGCTAGTCCGATGTGTGTTAGTGTACTTTCATTGTCATAGGCAGAGTGGTCCAAGAGACTCCAGGAAGAAGTAAAGTTGAGCTGGGCAGTGATGACGCACGCCTTTAATGCCAGCACTTGGAAGGCAGAGGCAGGCGAATTTCTGATTCTGAGTTCGAGGCCAGCCTGGGCTACAGAGTGAGTTCCAGAACAGCTAGGACTACACAACTCTGTCTCGAAAAACCACACACACACACACACACACACACACACACACACACACACAGAGTAAACTTGAAGACAGAAAAATGGTGGAATGGAAAGAAATAAACAGTCATGTAAGGTGTGCAGTGATAAGGTAGAACTGAAAATTAAGACTAGCCAGGCAATGGTGGCACACGCCTTTCAATCACGGCACTTGGGAAGCAGAGGCAGGCGGATTTCTGAGTTAGGTCAGCCTGGTCTACAGAGTTCTAGGACAGCCAGGGCTATACAGAGAAACCTTGTCTCGAAAAACAAAAAATAAATAAAATAAACAAAAATTAAGACTAAAGATGAGCAAGATTAGCAGTAGAGAGGCGCACTGCATTTGGCCTGTCTTCCTAAGTGGACCCTGGAGAGAGACAGGAAGTGATGATTAGTCTAGAGTATGGGGTCCTGGGATCTTCAAATCAATCGGAGATAGTTACATTGTGTAGCTCTGAAATTCAAGTGCAGGCACTCACACATACATTTAAAAGAAAGAAAAACTAAAAAGTCGTTTATGTGGTCCTTTCCCACTGCTGCATTGAATGCTTGCCTCTGGGAAGTAAGGGAGGGCCTAGTGCAGCCAGTAAGGCAGAGGCCAGAAGAGCTTGAGTCTGCACCGCTAGTGCCTCTGACAGCAGGACCTGCTGTCCAGCATGAAGGTTTACACAGGGCTCATGGTGGCTGCTCTTTTTCCCTGGAATTAACCAGGGAGACAATGGGGAAAGATCTCTGTTAGTAGTGAAGTGCTAGGGATGTGTAGGAATGCTGTGATAGGAGAGGGCGGGACCCATGGAGACCAAGACTGCCTGAGCACACAGCCGCAGAATTGAGGATGGAGTCGGTATCAGCCACTGAGCCTCTGTGCAGAATGCACTTGGATTTCAGTTCCTTAGTGTTTTGCTTACTGTACAAAACTGAATTAAAATTTAAAAAAAAAAAAAATACAGGAGCTGGAGAGATGGCTCAAAGGTTAAGAGCACTGACTGCTTTTCCAGAGGTCCTGAGTTCAGTTCCCAGCAACAACATTGTTGCTCACAACCATCTGTGATGGGATCTCGTGCCCTCTTCTGATGTGATGTGTCTCAAGACAGCAACAGTGCACTCACATACATAAATAAGTCTTTTAAAAAAACAAAACCACGCCGGGCGTGGTGGCGCACGCCTTTAATCCCAGCATTTGGGAGGCAGAGGCAGGTGGATTTCTGAGTTCAAGGCCAGCCTGGTCTACAGAGTGAGTTCCAGGACAGCCAGGACTACACAGAGAAACCCTGTCTCAAAAAAAAAGAAAAAAAGCCGGGCGGCGGTGGCACACACCTGTAATCCCAGCACTTGGGAGGCAGAGGCAGGCGGATTTCTGAGTTCGAGGCCAGCCTGGTCTACAGAGTGAGTTCCAGGACAGCCAGGGCTACACAGAGAAACCCAGTCTCGAAAAACAAAACAAACAAACAAACAAACAAAAAGATACAGACCATGTAGACTGACATTTCCACAGGGATTGTAGTCCCTGAACATGTTCCCTTATAAACCTACAGGGTTATCCAGCATATGGTTGGATGTCATTTGGTAACGGCTTCCTTCTCCTAACAGCACACTGGCAATTGGTGGCTCTTTATAGAGAAGACAGGTATCTTTTGCTTGTTTGCTTGTTTGAGGCAGAGTTTCTCTGTGTGACAGAGCTCTGTCTGTCCTGAAGCTCACTTTGTAGACCAGGGATGGCCTCATATTTACAGAGATCCATCTCCTGACGCTGGGATTAAAGATGTGGCCACTGCTTACTGCTCAGCTCTTTTGTTTTTTTGCTGTGCCGTCCCCACCCACTCCCAAACACACACACACACACACACACACACACACACACACACACACACACGGTTTCTCTGTGTCTCCTTGCTGTCCTTTGCTGTGTCCTTTGCTGTGCCGTCCCCACCCACTCCCAAACACACACACACACACACACACACACACACACACACACACACACACGGTTTCTCTGTGTCTCCTTGCTGTCCTTGAACTTCCTCTGTAGACCAGGCTGGCCTTGAATTTATCTGCTTCTGTCTCCTGAGTGCTGGAATTAAAGGGGTGCACCATTACCATTTTTAAGGTTTTATTTTATGTATGTGACTGCACTGTCGCTCTCTTCAGAGACATTGGGAGAAGGCATCAGATCCCATTACAAATGGTTGTGAGCCACTATGTGGTTGCTGGGAATCGAACTCAGGATCTTTGGTATGAGCCTTCTCTCCAGCTCTTAACTTTTTTTTTTTTTTTTTTGAGACAGGGTTTCTCTGTGTAGTCCTGGCTGTCCTGGAACTCACTCTGTAGACCAGACTGGCCTTTTTTTTTTACTTCTTTTTTTTTTTTTTTTTTGGTTTTTCGAGACAGGGTTTCTCTGTAGCTCTGGCTGTCCTGGAACTCACTTTGTAGACCAGGCTGGCCTCGAACTCAGAAATCCACTGCCTCTGCCTCCCAAGTGCTGGGATTAAAGGCGTGCGCCACCACCGCCGCTCTGCCAGACTGGCCTTGAATTTAGAAATCTGCCTGCCTCTGCTTCCCAAGTGCTGGGATTACAGTTGTGCGCTACCATTGCCTGGCTCATTTTTGTTTTTTTGTTTTTTGTTTGCTTTTTTGAGACAGGGTTTTTCTGTATAGCCCTGGCTGTCCTGGAACTCATTCTATAGCCCAGGCTGGCCTCGAACTCAGAAATCCACCTGTCTCTGTCTCCCAAGTGCTGGGATTAAAGGCGTGTGCCACCACTGCCCAGTTTTTTTTTCCCCCACTAACTAATCTTTAGACAGGGCCTCTGTAATCCTAGCTGGAGGACCGTTATCCTCAGGCGACGTCCACCCATGTGTGCACATGTTCTCACTTAGTCTCTAGAGAAAGTAGTTGTTAAAACTGTGGGTGAAAGGTTACGTGCAGTACTATGGGAATTGGGAGAAATGACTTCCCAGAACTGAGCGGTATAGACAATGGTACTCACCAACTACTGACTTTCTCATACATTGTCTTCTTGCTTGACAGCCGAATCTGGGACACTGCCTCTGGCCAATGTCTGAAGACGCTCATTGGTGAGTGTTCTGTCTGCTGGGGATTGTGGAAGTGGGTGGCTGTCATGTCCTGGGGGCCGTCTACAGTGTGTGTTTCCCGAAAGTCAGCTCTCCTTCTGGCCTGGGCTCCCTTACTCTGCAGGACTCGGCATCTTTCTTCCTGAGCAATAAAGCGACCCATGGAACTCGTCCCCTTTCTCTGCTCATGTGGGCTTGGTCCTGGGCTTGGTTTACATGTCCGTAGCTCTTTGGGCCCTGCAGCCTCTACCTGTGTTCATGTGCCTTAATCTGCCAGTGGTCCCTTGCTTCCTGGAGTTGGGGATACATGTTTACTACTGGGGTACACTGCAAGGTGGGCAGGGTGTTGGAGCAGGACAGGTCTGGGCTCACAGTGAGTGAGCTGATGGCGTGTTGGCTAGGCTGGAGTTCAAAACTTTAGATGACCTGCTGCTTTATGACTTTGGCTTTGGGGGGGTAGATAGGCCATTGTGGTAAGTTGCTTCCTCCTTAGGGAAAGTAGTATAGCTCTTCTGGCCTGCCAGGTTGCTAGGGTAGAATGCCTAAGTTATCAGAGAAGACTGGAGCTCATTCTCTATTCAAGTTTAGGTGGCCAGGCAACATGGCGTGGGTATGGTGGCTTTTGATATCACTTTGGCCTGCAGATGGCCTTGTGTTTCTCTGTGTCCAACACTTAATGTTATGCTCACATTTAACTCCAGCCCCACCTCCACCCCTCAGTCAACCATCACCTGTGATGTTCTCAACACAGCCACTTCCTGCCGCTGTGGATGAATACTCTTCATAAGTTTGGGGACACAGTCACCCTGGGATAATGGCTTTTAAACCTTTCTTGCTGTGTGTCCACTCTTGGGGCTTACTGATATTTCAGAGCAGTCACAGGTAGTAATGTTGTCCTGTGCTTGCCATCCCCCTCCCCAATCTTCCAGGCACCTCTCTGGTGCTAAGTTATGCAGCAACTATTCCCACACACCTCTAGTGCTTGTGTTATCAAGGCTCGTGAACATCTGCTGTCCTGTGTTATCCTTCGTTCACAGGTCAGCATCTTAGCTACAAAGGTCAGCAAGCTAGAAAGCTGCACAGCAAGTCTAGTCACCACTCAGGATCTGGGAGAGGGTTATAAGACTTAGTCCCGCAGTGGTGGCGCACACCTGTAATCCTAGCACTTGGGAGGCAGAGGCAGACGGATTTCTGAGTTTGAGGCCAGCCTGGTCTACAAAGTGAGTTTCACGACAGCCAAAGCTACACAGAGAAACCCTGTCTCGAAAAAAAACAAAAAACAAAAAACAAAAAAAAAAGAAAAAAGAAAAGAAAAGAAAAAAAGACTTAGTCCCAAAGTCCCCGGATGCTCAGCTTCCTTTCGTGAGATGATCTGTGTTTGTGTATTTTGTACTGCAGTTTAAATCTTGAGGTGGTTTAAAACTCTGGGTATACAGATGTAACACACCAGGAGGCAGTGGTGGTTGTTGGAATGATGTGCAGGATACATATCAAGTTTACTTGTAGCCATTACAGGCAGCTCCAAGAGGGGGCCACAGGGTGGGAGTGCTAGAGTTGGTTACACTTGCTTCAGTTGATCAGTTGTCCTAGGAAACAGTAAAATTCAGTTTCTTTGGTCTTGTGGTGCCCTCCCCTCCCCATCCCCCTTCTCCAAACATATAGGATTTCTCTGTGTAGCTCTGGTTGGGCTGGAGCTCATTTTGTAGGTGAGGCTTGTCTTGAACTCAGAGATCTACCTGCTTCTGGAATGCTGGGATTAAAGATTGCAATACCATGCCCAGCAAAATCTCTGCTTTTTAAAAATTGTTCTCTGTGTTGTCTCTCTCTCTCTTTCTCTCTGTCTCTGTCTCTGTCTCTGTCTCTGTCTCTCTCTCTCTCTCTCTCTGTGTGTGTGTGTGTGTGTGTGTGTGTGTGTGTCCCAGTGTCCCAGTATACACATGTACAAGTGCTTATGTATGTTTCCCCCTGTGCCATAGCACAGCACATGTGTGGAGGTCAGAGAAAGCTTTTAGGAGTTAGACTCTTCTACTGTGGGGTCTGTTAGGTCTGTGCAGTGAGTGCATGAACCATCTCAACAGCCCTGGGTTTTGAAACTTGTCAGTTTTATATCTGTTGTTGGCTAAGGATTTAGATTTGGGCAGGCAATGGGTAGTAATGAGGTAGGCAGACCTATTTGGCCCAAGGTCTATTACTCTTCTCAACTTCAGGTTTAGACATTAAGGTTTAGACATTCTTTTGCAAGGGGGGGGGGTTGTTGAGACAGTTTTTCTTTCTATTTCTTTATAGTCATTCTGTCTTGGTATTCGCTCTGTAGACCATGCTGGCCTCAAACTCTTGAGATCTGCCTTGCCTCTGCACCCGGAATGCTGGGTGGGATTAAAGGTGTGGGCAGGTCAATGATTCTGCAGGCCTCTGTTTCAGAGGTGGCCTGGGAAGGTGCACAGGTGTTGCTCCACGTCAGCTGAAGTAATAGCCTTTTGTGGCCCAGCTGGCCTTACTCTCTCGTGTCCCTTTCAGTGTTTGTGACCAGTCACGAGAAACGGAGCCCCCTGCGACCCCCCTGTGGTAATGTGTGTGTCAGGATACACCAGCCTTTGTGTGCACACCCTAAGGCCTGGTATACTTCCTTGGCTGACCAGGCAGCCCACCTCAGGATATGTTCTACTCACCCAGGAGAGGGGCAGGTCCCCCAGGGGCCCACTGTGCAGAAGGAGATGGCTTTGCTGTGTCTTAGAGAGCAGCTTTTATGTGGGCAGTTTGTTGGAGGCCTGGTTCCTCAGCACTGCAGCTCCCAGCCTCGAACCCGCTTGCCGAATGCCTCCGATAAAGTCAGCAGCCTGGTCCTCGGGAGGCAGACGGACAGCCGTCAGAGGAGAGCTGGCCTGACCGAAGGCTGGAGGGTGTCTGTAGGACCGCCCTAGGTCAGGCAGCTTTCTTTGGGGAATCAGTTGTTCAGCGTTGTTGGGAGAGCTTTGGGCCTCCTTCCATGTGGTGGAGGCTTGTATTGGCAGGGCACTGGGTGAAGACTTGGGAAAGTGAACGGCCAGGAAAGGTGATGGGATGTCAAAGCTCTCTGGTGTCTTTCTAGAGTGCTGGTGGCAGGGGCCTCACAGTCAGCATGGTAACTGGGAGCTGACTTGCATCTTGACTCTGCCAAGGGCCAACCTGTTTTTCTTCTGTGTAGATGATGACAATCCTCCAGTGTCCTTCGTGAAGTTCTCTCCAAATGGCAAATACATCCTGGCTGCAACTTTGGACAAGTGAGTGCTTCTGTTCCCTGAGGAGTGAGCTCATAGCATTCGCTGATGGGGTTCCTCTCCTCTCTGTTGTGCTGTTTCTTCTCCCAGTTGTCCAGTTGAACTCGTTTCCATCTGCATTAGAGTTCGTTCCTGGCTGAGGGGTTGAAAAAAGGACTGTCCACTCTAGTTTTAGTATGAGAAGGATTTTTCCCAGTCTCTGAGCATCTTCATGTAGCAGAATCTCACTGCCATACATGATGACCCCCTCCTAGGTACTCACGTAAGCTGTCACACTGTACAAGGTCTTCAAGGAACTGTGCCAGGTCAGCTCTTGAGAGCTGCCTGATTGGCATTGTCCTGGCTAGCCTTCCACTCGTCCCCCACGGCTGGCATGAGTCTTCCTCTGGCATCTGTACTGGGTGTCTGTGGAACCAGCATGGTTTCCCACATTCTGCTTCTGGCTAACTGCTAGTTTTGGGAAGACAGCCAGCAATCTGTTTCTTCAGTCTGTCTCTCAGCTACAAGTACAAGGTCCTCGTGCTTGCTCTTGTGTGTCACGGAGTGGCTGAACTTGGTGAACTAGAGGATCTTCGGTCCTGACACTCAATGGGTATTGGGATATGGTGGCATCAGGGGAAACAGGGCATGCCGAGGGTGGCCTGCCCCTCACTCCCACTCTCTGTCTTTCAGCACACTGAAGCTCTGGGACTACAGCAAGGGGAAGGTGAGCTTCAGGCATGTGGCAGGTCTGGCCTGCTTGCCAGCCCCAGGTAACAGGTCGAGGGTGGTATAGCTGGCCCGTGAGTTGCAGCAGGAGGGGCTCAGCCATCTTCTTTAGATGAGCAAGTATGGTCCAGCTCATTACTACCCTTTAAAGACGTGCTCTATGAGTGACTAGTATGGTCCAGCTCATTACTACCCTTTAAAGATGTGCTCTATGAGTGACTAGTCTTTAGGTCAAAGTCTGGACCTTGTGCATGTCTAGAATATTTTCAGAATATGTTCATGCAGTGGTCAGATGTGTGTACCCAGAATTTGGGATCATCTGGAATGATAACCACAGGTGCTAACAATGGACACCCACTTTTTCAGTGCCTGAAAACATACACTGGCCACAAGAATGAGAAGTACTGCATATTTGCCAACTTCTCCGTGACAGGTGGGAAGGTGAGTTTCCACTGAGAGGTGTTACCCTCCTAGCTCTCTTAAGAGGCCACCCAATCACAGGTGGCTTTTTGTCTTTATGAAGCGTCCCTAAGCCTATGGAATGACACACTTGGGTTTTGGCTGGAGCTGTGGTGTCTTGCACTTGGATATGGTTGAAGATCTAAGAGCAGGAGGTGACTGGATAGATCCACCGACTGAGGGTGGCATGGGAGGCATGTAGCATGTCCCCAGATTAGGGAGATAGGTATTAGAGTGACACCAGCCAGCTTGTCTGTGCTATCTACTCAGCATATAACCTGGTGTCTTTCTTGCCTGTCTTCGCTGGCTGCCTGCTCGCTGCTGCAGTGGATTGTGTCTGGTTCTGAAGATAACCTGGTGTATATCTGGAATCTGCAGACCAAGGAGATTGTGCAGAAGTTGCAGGGCCACACAGGTGGGCAGTCATTGCAGATAGGCCACACGGGTGTGTGGAGCCACCCAAGGGAGCCCCTCTTTCCCGAGGTGCTTGGTTGTCTCTGGGGTTTAGGAACACTCCGCAGGTGTTGCTCCTGTTCTCCCTTCACCCCAGCCTGCAGGCCTGAGAAGGTGTGATCAGCCTTGGAAGCAACATCTAGGGCTCTTATCTAGGGTCCTGGGCATGGCTGGCTTTTGAGTCTTAAGTCAGACTCAAGTCTCTGGGAGTATAGCTTGTTTTCCTCACTGGAGAGACTAGGACTCCGTGAATACAGAGGACGTCTAGCCCCTGTTCCTGGAGGCTCAGTCTCTTTCAGGGATGCTGGTTTTCTGTCTCCCGGGCAAAGCTTAACCTTGAGTGAGTCCAGCTATGGAGTTACCTCATTCTAGTTCTTGCCTCTCCACTTTCTGAAGCGGGATGGGGGATCTCCTTTGCAGCCCTAAGGAGTGGAGGGATCGTTTTCTGAAAGAACAGTTGTCTTGAGGTGGGAGTGGCTTGGTCACACTTGCTGTGGCACCTGAGCACCACAAGTAGAGTTAGTGCCAGCTCAGTGCCAGTGTCCCTGCCCAGGGGCATGGTGCCCTTGCTCAGAACAACCTCATGAGAGTAGGAGGCAAGTGGGCGTAGCCAGCCCTGAGACCAGTGTACACAAGCCATGTAGACAGGTATCCCTGCTGGACACCCACCAAGTGTCTTGTGCCCGACAGAGCAAGGCTAACGTGCTTATTACTATTCCTGGCGTCCTGAGCACACCACCCCTAAGTTCTGTCGTGCTCCCAGTGCTCCTGAGTGCAGTGAGGCATGTGCTGCTACTCTTATCCTGGAGTAGCACCCTGACTAACTCTCCTTTCAGATGTTGTGATCTCCACGGCATGTCACCCGACAGAGAACATTATTGCCTCAGCGGCGTTAGAGAATGACAAAACAATCAAACTGTGGAAGAGTGACTGCTAAGTCCTGGCTCCAAGGGAGACTTCAGGAAGCCACCCGGATTGGCAAGAAACACGTGGGGCAGAGGCATGGAGCCAGGCACGGTTGACAGGCCTCGTGCACCTCCTCTCTGAAGATGTTGGGCCAGGGCAGTGCACACTACCGAGTCTTGATAGCCACTGTGATATTTCTTGCCAATTCTGTCTCTGCCTGGGGAAGTTCCTGGTCTGTTCTGTGCTCAGCGGCAACACATTTTTAATTTTTTATTACAAGAGTGAGTTCAACTCCTCATGGGTTGTGTTTCTCTGTAATTGTTGTTTTTGGTATTGTATTGCCCGGTGCACACACTGGAACAGGACCTACAGCCCTACTCCCATTCCCTGTCTCCAGCCCTGGCCTGCTTGTTCAAGTTCCCTGCCTGTAATAGTACCCAGTGTGCTTCCATGAGTTTCTGGAAACACAGAAAGGTTGTAAGTTGTATCCATGTCAAGTCCCTTTGTTTTCTTTTGGAGTTCATTGGTCAACACTGACCTCAATAGTTGCAGTGTCTCTTTGTCTCACTGGTATCACTCAGTAAGCTACACACACTGCAATAAAAGGTGGGTATGGACTGGGTGTGGCCCTGAGTTCTGACCAGAGCTCTTCCACACCTGGCTTTTAGAAAGCCCCCTCCCCCGTCCTAGCAGGCATTGGAAAGGACCCTTGCTGTGCCTCTCCTCCAGTGGCTGCTGTGGGCACTGTCTGTGTGGAGAGAAAGAACCTCAGTTGAAGTGGAAGGAAGTCTTGGAAGGCACCATGTAGTGAGGTTCTGGACCTCTTTATTCTGTGAGAGGCTTGAGCTCACCCGTGCAGGAGGGAGGAGTTTAATTTGGTGCTTGCCCCAGCAGGTACAGCCTCCTGCCTTGGCCTCTAATCCCACCAGACCTCTCTTATCCTCGCCCCAAATGGATCCTCAGGTGACCAGGACTGGAGAGCAGTAATGGCCAAGCTCAGAACTGCACAGCATTTTCACGACTGCTGCTGGCCAAACCCAGGGTTACCTAGCATGGAGCAGACTTCAGGGGTTTCGAGTTCACATGGGTGGGTGAGGCTGCTGGGCAGGCACGGGCAGAAAGGCGCTTGCTCTGGTTGCAGCGGCTTGCTCTGGTTGCAGCAGCTTGTGCGGCCAGCACGGATGTGTTGAAGCCAGGTCACCCTGGCTGGCAGCTGCTCTACTCTGCCTTTCCCAGCTGTGGTCCTGACAGGCCTTCCTCCACTCCATCGTGGCACAGTGAGAATCCAGAGGTGCTGGAAGAGGAACCCCGTACACTGTCCCTTCCTTGAGGGAGATGATGTGCAGGTGGGCTGTCACATCGAAGAAGCCATTGTTAAAGAGGGTGGCTTGTCAAACTGGCATGGGTTCTGGGGCCCCTGGCATCTGTTGGTTAGATGTACCTGGGTTCTGGTCAGTGTTGTGGGCATGTTGCTGGGGTTTCTGGAGGGGTAGTCAGGTCCTTCCAGCTGTGGCCTGGTGTGCGGCCGCCTCCTGAGAGAGGGAGCGTGCTTGCCATGTTGAGCACAGTATCCCCAAGGATAGTTTATTTTTTCTACAGTTGAACTCTGTTGTAGATTTATGTAAAAATACATTCTCTTTTTAAAAATAAAGATTTTCATGCCTTGTAATTTTGTTCCATATTAAGTTCTTTTTAAAGGAATTCATTTTGTGTGCATACATTAGTTGTGTCGTGGAGATCAGAGAATAACCTGTCATTCCCTCCTACCATGATGTAGTTCCTAGGATAGGACCCAGTTCACCAGGGTTAGGCCTCTTGGCTAGCATTTAATAAAAATTTCTTCAGCAGTACAGGCAGTGGAGGAGCACACCTTTAGTTCCAGCACTGAGAGGCAGAGGCAGGGTCTGAGTTCAAGGTCAGCCCTGGTCGTAGAGCTAGTGCCAGGACTACATAAACCATGTCTCAGATAACCAAAGGCAAGGTGATGCATGCCTATAATCCCAACACTAGATACTGACAGTTCAAGACCAGCCTGGGCTCTCTGGTCTGGCAGCAGATCCAGTCGGAAAATAGCCTTTCTGTCTCTGTCTCTGTCTCTGTCTGTCTGTCTGTCTGTCTGTCTGTCTGTCTGTCTGTCTTTCTCTTTGTTGTTTTTTGTTATTTTCGAGACAGGGTTTCTCTGTGTAGCCCTGGCTGTCCTGAAACTCACTTTGTAGACCAGGCTGGCCTTGGACTCAAGAGATCTGCCTGCCTCTGCCTCCCAAGTGCTGGGATTACAGGCGTGCGCCACCACCGCCTGGCTTTTTTTTTGTTGTTGTTGTTTTGTTTTGTTTTTTTGTTTTGTTTTTCGAGACAGGGTTTCTCTGTATAGCCCTGGATGTCCTGGAACTAGCTCTGTAGACCAGGCTGGCCTCGAACTCAGAAATCCGCCTGCCTCTGCCTCCCAAGTGCTGGGATTAAAGGCGTGCGCCACCACCGCCCGGCTTTTTTTTTTTTTTTTTTTTTTAAATTTTTTTTTTTTTAATGCATGTATATACTGTACCTGTTCTTCAGAAGAAGGTATCTGATCCCATCACAGATGTTTGTGAGCAACATGTGGTTTTTGGGAATGGAACTCGGGACCTCTGAAAGAGCAGTCAGTGCTCTTAACTGCTTAACCATCTCTCCAGCACTCTCTTATCCCCTAAAAGTTTGCTTTCTTTTTGGTAACGTGCATATGTGTGATGTCAGATACCTTCCTTTTTTTTTTTTTGGTTTTTCGAGACAGGGTTTCTCTATGTAGGCCTGGCTGTCCTGGAACTCACTCTGTAGACCAGGCTGGCCTGGAACTCAGAAATCCTGTCTCTGCCTCCCAAGTGCTGGGATTACAGGCATGCACCACCACGCCCGGCAGTGGCGGGTTTGTTTTAAAATAACCTCAAAGTTTGCATATTTCAAAGTAAGGCACCCAGAGATGTCATTCTACACCTAGCATCTTGAGAAATGCTCTGAAGTATATTCCTTAATATGCTTAATATACAGCTCTAAGCTGCTTCAGTCACTGAGGCAGGATTTTTTTAAAAAGATTTATATGATATATGATACGTATAGAATTCAAGACCAGCTGAGACCCAGTCTCTTCACACACCACGTTCTCTGTCACTGTCTCTTTTTTAAAATAAATGTATGTGAGTACATCAGTACCAGAAAGCCCATCCTTCTCGATTCTGTTTTTGAGATTAAAGCAAGTATGTGGTTTTAGTTTTTCTTTGTTTTAATACTTTTTAGGATTTTGTGCTGTGTGCCCATACTATGTGTGCACTTTTATTTACATGACCACAGGCCATATACAGTATGTGTGTTTGTGTACACTCGCATGCACACAAATGGATATACACTTCAATGCGGATCACAGTACACGCATACCTGTACCCACTGCATGGGTTTTTGTTAATAAAGACATAGATTAGGGCAGTGGTGGCGCACGCCTTAAAAGAGAGGCAGAGGCAGGCAGATTTCTGAAGTTGAGGCCAGCCTGGTCTACAGAGTGAGTTCCAGGACACAGAGAAACACAAAACAAAACAAACAAATAAAAAAACCTAGATTAGGTGCCACAGTCACCACAGTCAGCCAGTTTAAAGAAACCTGTGTGGACACCACCTCCGGTACAAGCTGCTCTAGGAGAGCCCATATGAACGCGCAGGCACGCACAGCCACTGTTCGTCTCGAGTAGTGCACAGGGTCATTTGCTGTGTGAGCATTAAAGTGCCGGATTTCTGTAAAGATTACTAGGTGGGAAGTTGAGCTACCTGGCAGCTCTGCGAGCTTAAGAATGAAACTGCCCGTTTGAAGTAGTCTGCATCCCAAGTACACTGGTTAAGAGCTGGGGATGGTGATCAGTGATCAGAATCAAAATCTCGATCAAGAAACCTGTACACGTCTCGAAAAAATAAAAAGGAAAAAGGAATCTGTACACGGTTGCATCTTTCAGCTTCCAAACTTAACAAGCAAAAAAAAAAAAACAGTGGTTAGATGCCACGAAGTAGGTGGCAATGCCTTAACCGTATGTGTGTTGTTAGGCCCAAGGGCCTCTTCCATCCTTGTCAAGGGGAGTGCTAACCTTCTCTCCTTTCATACAACACAGCCGCTGCTTTCTCCCGGTATGTATTTAAAGGCCCCAAACTATGACCTTTTTCGGTAATGGTGAATTTTATTTAGTAGTCACAAAAGCATCTTCTTGAAAAGTATTATAGTATTTTCGTTATTTGATAATTTAAGCGCAGTTATTTGAGAGTAAAAACGGTTTATTCATTTTTTAACCCGACCATGTTTTAATTAATTCAAAAAACCAGCCAATCACAGGCCGAAAGGAACACCGGAAGTTGTGAACGTTCTTGAGCAAAACAGATTCCCCGGAAACAAAACAAGGTGGGGCGCACATCCAACCGGGACACGCTTGCGGACGGCGGGAAGTGGAAGTGGGCGGGGACGAATCAGAGGATGAGCGTCTATTATTCTTTCATGGATTTCCGGGCGGCGGGTTTTAAGATCTGAAGCTGCTGGGGAAGCTGTATACAGAGTCTGCGCATGCTCCTCGGCTCCCGCCACCATTATGCGCGCATGCGCAGCGACGGCTGGCTACACGTCAGCTAGCGCTCTGGATTCGAGGAAGGGAGTGGTTATTCTACACCTAGGCGGCTATACCTGCTTTTGTATCCACGTCCGGGGAATCTTCAGTTAAGTCCATTTTATTGAAGAAGCCATCGAGCTAGAACAGCCTGGTGATACCAGTTCCCTTCGTAAAACCACGGTGTGTTAAGAGTGCACGTGTCTAGAGAAGTTCAGGCGTACTCACACCTGTGCAAGCATTATGCACATCTTTACAAACGCATGGCCTAGTGCATACGTGTGCACATACACATACAGACAGTGAAGCTGTATGTATCAGCTGTGTTTACTTTGTATTTTTTGGGCCGCTTGTGTTTTACAGCAATCAGTAGTTGGCTGAGCGTGTGGGGCATGCCTGTACTCAGTACCTGGGGAGTGCAGGCAGGCAGGAAAATTGAGTTCTAAGCCAGCCCAGTCTAGGTGAAGGAGACGTGTCTTGGAAACAAACAGGGCTTAATTTGTTAAGGCGGGTTCTTGGCCAGACACAGAAGGAACCAAAGTGGTGCCTGGGTTATTCAGCTTGTTTCGCACCCCTGCTCAGCCCTTCACCCACTGAGCATCTCCCAGTTTGCTTTTGAGTTACCCTTTTCTGTTTTTCTCATCTTCTCTTGATTGCTTTAGCACTTTACAATATAACTTGTATGCTGACTGCAGTCCACAAGAGCTTCTACCTGACTGCGGTCATCAGGGCTCAGTCACACCACAAAAGCTAACACCAACCCCAAAGTTCCTGCTGAACTCCGTCCTTCACATCACACCACATGCAGACCCACTTTCCTTACTCCTTCTTCCGTCAAGATCTTCCTAAGAAGGAGCTCTTTAGCACAGATGTAATTGCATTCTCTTTCCTTCATGCCGCTGCACAAGCTGGACTTAGGTGCTGTTCTAATTTCATGTCTGTTACTGTGATCCAATGTCTTGACTTAGGGTGGAAAGGTTTATTTCAGCTGGTAGTTCCATCCAGCATCAGGGGCAAGTCATGTCAGAGCTACATGCAAATTCAGACAAATAGACACACCCATGCTGCCTGCTTGCTTCGTGTACACACACACACACACACACACACACACACACACACACATATATAGATATATATACACATATACACATAGGCACATATATGTATATACACATAGTGTATATATACATACATGCATACACACACACACACATACACACACATATATATGGCTTAGCAATTAAGAAGACTTGCTGTTCAGTAAAAGACTGGTTCAATAACCAGAATCCACATGGCAGCTCACAAGCTCCTTAACTCCAGTTCTAAGGGATCAGACACCCTCTTCTGGTCTCTGCATGCACATCATATACACACATACATACAAACAGGCAAAATTATCATAAACATTTTTAAAAATAGTAAAATTAAAAAATAAAGGACATTCCATTCAATGTGACTCGGGTAAACAAGTTAGTTTTAGTGAAATATGTCGTATGAAATATTTGAGACATACACTTAAAAAATATTCATTGTTTTATCTGACATTCCAGTTTAGCTGTGTGTGCTCTATCTAGCAACTGGTTAGTGAGGTGACCCGGAACATTTTTGGCTTCTAAAACTTTCTCTGTATGCAGTTCATGATGTCCTTAGGAGACACACCTTTGTTCGTGGTGTCCTCAGAATTGATGGTTCTGCTTGTTTATCTTCGTGCTCCAGACTCTAGGCATATGGAAAAAAAGCCGTTCTACCTGCAGCCCAGCCAAGTCTGCTGGCCTCAGCAAGTTCTCACTGGTTCTTAAAACCCCGGGGTATCAGTAAAGATTTGGCCTGGCATAGTTCATGGCAAGGACCTCAGTGAGAGAAGCCCTATGCTGACCAGACATATATTCAATGAGCACCTTGGGCCTTCCTGTGAGCAGGTGCTAGTGTGGCAGAGAACAGAACAGAAGGTGTTTATCATGGCTCAAGGCCCAAGAGGCACCAGCAAAGCATCCTCCATTAATGAACAACAAAGAGCCTCCCTGCTTCCCACAGGTTCTGCAGGTTGTCCAAATAAAGAGCTGTGGCCTAGCAGGCTCTCCCGGCCCTAAGACACCCCTCTAAGCTGCCTTTCCTCACCCTGAGTCACACTTTGTCTCTAAATGTGGTGATGACCTCCACCCGCCCCAGATGCAGGGCCAGGCCATGACTGTAGGAACCACAGAGGGCCGAGCAGAGGATTCAGTAGGTGAAGGCGTCCAGTGACCGATGTGACAGCCTGTGGCATGTGGTACTACAGGCCTTTAATCCAGTACTGGGAAGGCAGAGGCAGGCAGATATCTGAGTTCAAGTTGCGATGGTTTACATAGCACCCTCCAGAACAACCAGGGCTATGTACAATATGCACACCCAGATGTTTCGGGATCTCCAGGCCAGTGAGTCTCCAGTGCATGGCCAGCCAGGCCACTGGGGCAGAGAGTTAGAGGCACAAGTGTGGGGAACGTGCCAGTTCAACTTTTTAAATATTTTCCCCAACACGTATACCTAAAATAAATAAATAAATCTTAAAAAAATAAAACATCAAGCCGGGCGGTGGTGGCACATGCCTTTAGTCCCAGCACTTGGGAGGCAGAGACAGGCAGATTTCTGAGTTCGAGGCCAGCCTGGTCTACAAAGTGAGTTCCAGGACAGCCAGGACTACACAGAGAAACCCTGTCTCAAAAAACAAAAACAAAAAAAATCTGAATGGGGCTGGCTTATAGTTTCATAGGGTTGGTCCATTATCATCATGGCAGGAAGCACGGTGGCACACAGGTAGACATGATCCTGGAGAAGTAGCTGAGAGTTCTGCATGCAGATCCACTGGAGTCAGGAAGGAAAGGATATTGGCCTGTGAAGTGGAAAGTCGGTTGGGTGGTGTTTTGCTGGGGCAGCACGTGAAGGAATGCTTCTCTGAAGCAGACGTAAGAGTGAGGATGCTCTGCTAAAGCGAGCACACGAAAGGACCCGTGATGAAGGTGTAAGACCCGAAAGAAAAAACGGGGTACTTCTGCACCCCATGCCTCGGAAACCGGCACCCCAAAACACTCACGAGAGACAGACCTGATGCAATTTTGCAAGAGGATTTTAATTTCCAGAGCTCTGGGGGGTTACAGCTTCCCCAGCAGGGTAAAGAAACAAGCCCCGCGAGGAGTGGCTTGCCTTGGCCTTTTATAGAATTATAACAGAACCCGCCTACCACAAGCTTCTAAGCCAATCAGTTCAAACCATCCGAACTCGCGCTCTCTGACGACCTACCAGCCTCTCACAGAGGCCGGAAGAACTAGTTAAGTCATTTCCGCTTACGTGGCCTCCACGCAGTGTCGCACCCACCCTCCCCCACTGGAGTTGGAGATCCAGGTGCCTCCCACGTGCCCAGGCACAGGGGATTCCTAGCTTATAACCTTATCCTTTCAAAGGATTCTGTGCTAACAGCACACATGTATTGGTCCGCCTTACACTGTGTAGTGGAGCTGCATTTGTTGGGCCTCCATAGAGAGAAATGCACCAAAAAACTTCTGGTGGTGTGCTGCGGTTTCTTATCACTTTGGTGGAGTGGAGCTGAGGCAAGGCACATGGAGATACGTGGTATTTGGAGCGTATAGATAGGAGTTGTGGAGACAGCTTGGCCTGCTGGTATGTTGCCTGTGCCCTGAGCCTACCTGCCCTTGGGGGTTGAGGGTGAGTTACATAGACATTGGGAGCAGGTGAGAAACACCACAGCAAGCTCTGAGCACTGCTGCAAGCTCCTTTAATACCCTCCACCCGCGCCCCCATTGGTCCCAAGAAAGCATGGCTTCTAAACAGCAGTTTCTGATTGGCTGGCATCATTTGACCAGCAATCCTTGGTCTCTCAGGCAGCTAGCTGTGTGATGCTTGTGGGTCTCGAATCTTCTTCGATGATCTTCGCTTCCCTGAGAGAGGCACAGCTGAGAACTTCTAGGGTTCCTGTTGGTCCCTCCTGCTGACTGGAGCCGAGGCTGAGGCCTGGCTGTCTGCTAGGCACTGTCACCACTGTTGCTAACCTGACTGTACTGAACTGGCCTGCTGGTGTATCTGTGAAGTGTTTGCAAGCGGATTGAGCTGCTGCTGCCTGCTGACCTGTGAACTGAACTGCTGATTTCCTGACAACACAGATGGGAGTTGCTCCAAAGAACCTCTTTTTTTTTTTTTTTTGGTTTTTTGAGACAGGGTTTCTCTGTGTAGCTCTGGCTGTCCAGGAACTCACTCTGTAGACCAGGCTAGCCTCAAACTCAGAAATCTGCCTGCCTCCTCTTCCCAAGTGCTGGGATTAAAGGCGTGCACCACCACCGCCCGGCTCCAAAGAACCTTTCTAAACAGGTCCACTTTCTCCATCTCCTTCCTTCCTTCTTTCTTTCCTTCCTTCCTTCCTTCCTTCCTTCCTTCCTTCCTTTTCTCTTTTTTTCCTTTCCTTTTCTTTTTTCTTTTTTTTTTTTTCTTTTTTGAGACAGGGTTTCTCTGTTTAGCCCTGGCTGTCCTGGAACCCACTCTGTAGACCAGGCTGGCCTCGAACTCAGAAATCTACCTGCCTCTGCTTTCCAAGTGCTGGGATTAAAGGCCACCACTGCCTGGCCCCCATATCCTTTCTTTTCCACTACCTCTGGTGGGTGGTGGACCCCACAAGGAAGGCTAAAGCATTTAAAAGCCATCATGAAAATAGAATTTGAGAATCGGGCGTGGTGGCACACACCTGTAATCCCAGCACTCTGGGAAGCAGAGGCAGGTGGATTTCTGAGTTCCAGGCCAGCCAGGTCTACAGAGTGAGTTCCAGGACAGCCAGGGCTATACAGAGAAACCCTGTCTCAAAAAATCAAAAAACAAACAAAAAAGGAATTTGAAAAAATTAAAGTTTTATAGCCTAGCCCTGTCTTGAGCTTGTGTAACCTCAAAGCCCACTCCTGAGTGACACACTTCCTCCAAGAAGGCCACGCCTCCTAATCCTTAAGTAGTGCCACTCCCTGATGACCATGTGTTAAAATCTATAAGCTTGCAGGAGCCATTCTTATTCAAACTATCACATCTAACTCCCTGGCCTCCACAGGCTTGTAGCCATATCGTAATGCAAAGAGCCACATTCAATTTGACTTTAAAAGGCACTTAGCTTCAAGTCTGCTTCAAAGTCAAAGTCTTTTCTGATACTCAAGGATATCTCTTAATTGTAACTCCCTGTAAAATCAAAATAAAAAACATCACATATTGCCAGCATACTATGCCACAGAATCTACATTGCCATTTCAAAAGGGAGGGAAGGGAGCACAGTGAGGAAATTCTGGACCAAAGCAAGACTGAAAACCAACAGTGCAAGCTCCAAACTCTGCATCTCCGTGTCTGATGTCAAAGTGCTCTTCAGATCTCCAGCTCCTGTCATGTTGACTGCAGCGCAGTTCTTCCTCGACGTGGTTCCACACAGTCTGGAGTATAAGACCCGAAAGAAAAACAGGGGGCACCCCGGCACCCCACACCTTGGAAGCCGGAACCCCAATCACTCACAAGAAACAGTCTTGATGCAAGTGCAAGAGGTTTTTAATTCCAGAGCCCTGGGGTCACGGCCCTCTCCCACGCAGGGTAGAGAACAGTGAACACTGGGGGCAGATACACGGCTGCTTTTATAGATTTTTGGCAAAACCCGCCTATACAAGCCACTCCATAGCTTTCAAGCCAATCAGTTCAAACCATCCGAGCCCACGCTCTCTGAGAACCAATCAGCCTCCCACAGAGGCCAGATGGGACCTAGTTAAGTAATTTCTGCTTACGTGGCCGCCATGCACAGGGTCGCCCACCCTCCCCCACTGGCAGTAAGCGCCCCCAGGCAGGAGCTCCGCAGCCCCCGCGCGGTGATTCTGCCAGCCCCCAGCAGCGCTTGTCCTTGCCATAGCTGCTCCGCGGAGGCAAGATGGGAAAAGGCGCCAGGGACACTCCCAGAGGTTTGCAGCCGGACCCTGGAGGCGGGTGTGATGTGTGCACACTTCCAGGCCAACAAAGAGTGGACTGAACCTGTGCTCCTTTGGGGTCACCCAAGACTCAGGCACGGGGGATTCCTAGCCTGCAACCTTATCCTTTCAGGAGCTCTCCTTGGCAGGCATCCCACAAGTCTGGTATGTCCAGCATCTTGGAATCTCCAACACAATCCAGGCTTTACTTCACAGCTCCATGCAGTGGCCTCTCTGGGCCTCCGTGCAGGCACACCCCTGACACATAACTGGCCTCAGCAGTGTTTCTTAGTCATGGAGGGAGATCCCACAACTTTCTTCTAAAGTCAGAACCGCGAGGCTGAAGCTGCCAAGTCCAGCTGTTTCCTGAGCCCCCGTTCAGTTGGCATCGGCCTTCTGTCTTCAAGGCTTTCCCCATTGCTTCAGCAGTCCTTTAAGTCCTTCTCACAGAGCCTGGCTGGCTGGGTCCTGCTGTGGTGAGGTCACAGCTGCCTTTATTCCAGTTAGCACCAGACTTTTCTTTAAGTTCTTTATCTTCTTGATAAAACACTTGATAAAGCCTTCCTGTCCTCGGTTCTCCTCCCACTGGACAATTTGTATTTCTCCTTGTCCAGATTGCTCATTTTCATTGTAGATCTGCATAAGTGATTACTAATAGTCACACCACCCGGTCAATACTAGGCAGTTTTAAAATCTTCTCTGACAACAGCATTAATTCAGAACTCTTCAGTTTAGTTTCAGCCACAGTTTTAGGACAAGGGCAAAAAGCAGCCACACTCTTTGCCAAAATATCACAAGAACAGTCTCTAGGCCATTAAATACTACTCTCCTCTTGAATCAGGCCATTATAGTATATAATATGGCCCATTCAGCCCTACTTAAAGCACTCAATTGCGTCCCAAATCCAAAGCCTCATATTCTGCCAACGAGCAGCATGGTCAGGCCTGTTACAGCAATACTCTATTCCCTGGTGTCTTAGTCACCATTCTATTGCTGAGAAAAGACACCACGACCACAGCATTCCCCCTCCCCCCCACTGTGTATCCCTGGTGGTCCTGGAACACACTCTATAGACCAGGTTGGCTTTGAATGAACAGATCTACCTGGCTCGGCCTCCCATGTGCTAGGATTAAAGGTGTGTGCCTCTACCCCATGGCTACACCAAAACTATAAAGAAAAGCATTTAATTGGGGGCTTGCTTACAGTGTCAGAAGCTTAGTCCATTATTATCATGGCGGGGAGCATGGAAGCAGGCAGGCAGACACATTGCTGGAGGAGTTGAGAGTTGTGTGTCTGGATATGGAGACAACAGAAAGAGAAAGAAAGCCACTGGGCCTGGCTTGGGCTTTTGAAACCTCAAGTCCTACAATCAGTGACACATTTCTTCCTATGAGGCCACACTTCCAAATATTTTTAAATAGTTCCACTTCCTATGGTTGAGATGCTTCATTAACATATCAAAGTGAATCTGGCCACTAAGTT
This sequence comes from Apodemus agrarius, assembly GCA_964023405.1. Lineage (NCBI taxonomy): Eukaryota > Metazoa > Chordata > Mammalia > Rodentia > Muridae > Apodemus > Apodemus agrarius. The sequence goes on along the minus strand of OZ030008.1, from coordinate 158,971,287 downwards.
CTACCAGGATCCCTCAGTCCCTGCTTGTTGCTGGATCCTCCTATCCGGTATTCTCCTCCTCCTACCCCACCCCACCCCCACTCCCCCACTCGGCCCAGCTCAGACTGGGCATGTCCTGTAAAAGTATCTTTTGTTCTCCTGTGTTTGATTGTCTCTGAGGCTCACTGCCGCAGTCTGCTGGCTTTGGCCTGGCCTTAGAAGCTTCTGGCATCCATGCAATCTATGGATATGTGCCTAGAATGTTTTCAGCCTCTGAGACTTGCTGCTGAGTAAGCTCTTTTTCCTGTTCTCTCTGAACTCTGGCTGGCTGGTTCAACTCGGCTGCTCTGGCTCAAACTCCTCTTCAGGCTGACTGATTCAGTCTGGCTTCTCACTCGCGGCCTCTGGCTTTTTGCTCCGTTTGGCTTCAAACTAACTCTGGCAATCTGTTCTAATCTTCTAGTATCTTCTCATTCTCCGGCTTGTTCTCTCTTCACCTGTGTCTGTGTAAGACCCGAAAGAAAAACGGGGGTACCCCAGCACCCCACGCCTCGGAAGCCGGAACCACAATCACTCACGAGAAACCACCTTGATGCAAATTGCAAGAGGTTTTACTTCCAGAGCTCTGGGGCCACGGCCCTCTCCCACACAGGGTAGAGAACAGTGCACACTTGGGGCAGATACACGACTGCTTTTATAGATTTTCAGCAAAACCCGCCTATACAAGCCACTCCATAGCTTCTAAGCCAATCAGTTCAAACCATCCGAGCCCGCGCTCTCTGAGAACCTAAGTCATTTCCACTTATGTGGTCGCCACGCACAGGGTCGCGCCCACCCTCCCCCCACTGGCAATAGGTGTTGGGGACCTAAGTGCCCCCAGGCAGGAGCTCCGCAGCCCCCGCGGTGATTCTGCCAGCCCCCAGCCGCGCTTGTCCTTGCCATAGCTGCTCTGCCGAGGCAAGATGGGAAAAGGTGCCAGGGACACTCCCAGAGGTTCGAGGCCGGACCCTGGAGGCGGGTGTGGTATGTGTACACTTCCAGGCCAACAAAGAGTGGACTGAACCTCTGCTCCTTTGGGGTCACCCAAGACTCAGGCACGGGGGATTCCTAGCTTGCAACCTTATCCTTTCATCTGTAAAATCCTCCCAGTAAAACTGCTCCCTCCTCTCTCACTGCCCCCTAAGTAGTTTCCCTTTCCTCTCCCTTCTCATGAGAATTGGGCGTATACTATTACACATTACTTTAAAAGTTTTTTTTTGTTTTGTTTTGGTTTTTGGTTTGTTTGTTTTGGTTTTTTTTTGTTTGTTTTTTGTTTTTTTGTTTTTTGGGTATTTTCGAGACAGGGTTTCTCTGTGTAGTTCGGGCTGTCCTGGAACTCACTCTGTAGACCAGGCTGGCCTGGAACTCAGAAATCCGCCTGCCTCTGCCTCCCAAGTGCTGGGATTAAAGGTGTGTAGTTTGTTTTAACTGCTGTAAAAAACATATTTTTTTGTTTTTAAATGTTTTAAAATTTATTTTATGTATATGAGTATTTTGTTTTCATGCGTACTAGAAGAAGGAGTCAGATTCTATTCAGGTGTTTATGAGCTACTATGTGTTTGCTAGGAATTGAACTCAGGCCCTCTGGAAGAGCAAGCTCTGTGGTCGTTAGGAATTGAACTCAGGCCCTCTGGAAGAGCAAGCCGTGAGCCATCTTAATCACTGAGCCATTTCTCCAGACAGTAAATAACATTTTAAAAGATTTGTTTAGGGCTGGAGAGATGGCTCAGTGATTAAGAGCACTGACTGTTCTTCCGAAGGCCCTGAGTTCAAATCCCAGCAACCACATGGTGGCTCACAACCATCTGTAAGGAGATCTGACTCCCTCTTCTGGAGTGTCTGAAGACAGCAAGAGTGTACTTACATATAACAATAAAGAAATCTTAAAAAAAAAAAAAAGTTTTAGCCGGGCGGTGGTGGCACACGCCTGTAATCCCAGCACTTGGGAGGCAGAGGCAGGCGGATTTCTGAGTTCGAGGCCAGCCTGGTCTACAGAGTGAGTTCCAGGACAGCCAGGACTACACAGAGAAACCCTGTCTCGAAAAAACAAAACAAAACAAAACAAAAAAAAGTTTTGTTTAAGCCGGGCAGTGGTGGCGCATGCCTTTAATCCCAGCCCTTGGGAGGCAGAGGCAGGCAGACCTCTGAGTTCAAGGCCAGCCTGGTTTACAGAGTGAGTTCCAGGACAGCTGAGGCTACAAAGAGAAACCCTGCGGGCGGTGGTGGCACACACCTTTAATCCCAGCACTTGAGAGGCAGAGGCAGGCAGATTTCTGAGTTTGAGGCTAGCCTGGTCTTCAGGACAGCCAGTACTATATAGAGAAACCCTGTCTCGAAAGATCAAAAAAAAAAAATCAACAACAATGTACACTGTCCATCCGTCTCTCCTCTGAGGACACCTCTGTCAGCTAGTCAGCACTCCAAATCTCCCAGGGTCAGCTCATTTTTACTACCCTTTGATTCTGCTGTCCTTATGGTAACCAAACCCAGGTATACGGTGTTCGTTTATTTGTTTGCTTGTTTTCTGACATGGGGTTTCTTTGTGTAGCCCTGGCCATCCTGGACTAGGCTGGCCGGAGCTGGGAGATTCTTCTGCCGCTCAGTCCCATGTTATGTTATTGACCGTATGCCCATCCAGTTACCCTCACGGAAGCTATTGGGCCCACAAGCTCACTTTGTGATTCTTGACCTATGGGGAGAGACTACAGTGCTCCTCACTGATGCTGGGGATCCCCTAGAAAAATGACTTCTCACAGTCATGCCAAGAGCAGTGTTCTCTGAACCACCCCACACAGATGAGCAGACCTGCTAGAATAATGTAGGGTAGCATTCCTGTCTCTCTGAGGAGCGACACTTTCTTTGTGGCCCATGTTTTAGCTCACCAGCTAAACCGAGCTTCTCCAACTCCTCTCCAAGACGGAATCTGGGATCTGCTTAGCATTATTAACCGACAAATCCAATCGCAGAGGAGTCCAGTTTGATTCCTCCGCAGTTATGCCTGTGTTTAACGGTGCATTGGATACGAGGATAGGTAGGCATCATCATTCCGTAGAGAGAGCTGTTTCAGCCTCTTCCAGCACTTACCCCCATATTTGTGGGAGTCTGAATTTCCCAGAGCTCAGACGCCATTTCTGCCCTTGATATGGAGGAAATTCCACCAGTCTCCACAAGGAGGCAGTCTTGCACCACTCAGGGTGCAGAGGCTCTGGAAAAGCCACGCTGGTCCTGGGTCCCTAGCAAGGAGCTCAGGCCTCGGGCAGGGCTGCTATTGTTAACTCTTTGGCTTGGATAAGCTGCCCATCAAGACTGGGCTTCAGTTCTTTTTTCCCCAAAGGCCTTATAAGAGAAGTATATAATGCGGGCCTCAGGCTTGGCTCTGGGGTGGGCTTGGAGGCCCAGCCATGCCTGTCATTTTGCCTTCCAGATGGAGAAACTAAACCTTGGAATGCTCACAGGGTCGGGAGGTGTCACCTTTGGAGTGTTTTGACCCTGTTCTAGCACCTTGGTGACATGCACAAACTGAACTGGGGTTTACAGCCCCAGAGGATTCTGGGATGCTAGAGAATGCCCTGGGCTTGGTTTTGGGTGGCTGTGGTGGACCAGTCACCTCTCATTGCATATGTGTCATGCAATTCCCACGTGTGATGATTAATGTTGACTGTCAAGTTGATAGGATCCAGTGTCACTTATGAGACCAACGTCCAGGCATGTCTTCGAGGAATTTTCTGGACTGTGCTTATTCAGGTAGGAAGACCCACCCTGAAACTGGTCAGTACCGTCTCGGGGGCTGGGGGCTCTAGCCTGAACAAGGAGAAAGCAGGCTGAGTTCCAGCGTTCGGCTTGCTGGGTGCCCAGTGGCTAGTCGCCTTAGTCCCTGTCCCGACTCTGATGACTGCCAGCCCCGCCTCTTCCCCCCCAACCATTGCAACCAGGAAAATAACAAATGCCCCACAGGTTTTTCAGACCACCCAGGAGATAGATGGAAATGTGGACCAAGGAGCCTAGTCCAGTCACCAGACTCTCTGACGGACACAGTTTGTATTTCTGTAAACCTGATCATATGGGTTTTTTGTTTGTTTGTTTGTTTGTTTTAAAGATTTATTCCTCATTATATGTAAGTACACTGAGGCTGTCTTTTTTAATTTTTCCCCTCCTTTTTTTTTTTTTTTTTTTTTTTTGTCAGGGTTTCTCTGTATAGCCCTGGCTGTCCTGGAACTCACTCTGTAGACCAGGCTGGCCTCGAACTCAGAAATCCGCCTGCCTCTGCCTCCCAAGTGCTGGGACTAAAGGCGTGCGCCACCTTTGCCTGTCTTGTAGCAGTCTTTAGACACACCAGAAGAAAGTGTCTCAGATGGTTTTGTTGTTTGTTTTTGTGAATGGGCCTGGAAAGATACAACCGACCAGTTAGTGGCTTTGAAGGTTTAGCCGAGTCCCTGCAGGGAGCAAAGGGCTGGGCTAGAGGTTTCTGGTGTACATGACTGGCTCAGGTGGACACCTCTGACTATACCAGTGTCTGGCTGGTAGGCCAGCCTGTGTGTGGCTTTTTCTGTGTCTCAGTGAGGCAGTGTCAGTTTTAAAGTAGCTGCTGTTTGCTGGAGCCAGACACCGGGCAGATTAGCTTTTTATTTCTCACGGCAGAGGATGGCTGAGGCCGAGCTCTCTCTCTGGGAGATGCCCCTGTGAGTGACTAAGGCTGTCTCCCTCTGGGGGATGCCCTTGTGCTTCTAGTTTAGCCTGCCCTGGATGCTTTTCTGCTTCTACAGGGAGGTGAATGACCATCCAGTGGGGTGAGCCTTCTCTTGGGGCCTCTATTAATAAAACAACCACTGACCCCCGGACCCCCGGACGTGCAGGCGAAGGAGGGGACACAGAATTCCCAGGGTCGGCGTTGGTCCAGAGACCTTTCGTGCCTGACCCAGCCGCCTCTAGAGTGCTTCCATCCTGCCTCTGGCCCCTTGGCTGAAGGACCGGAAGTGCTGCATGGTCCGAGCTGGGGCTGCTCTTCCTCCAACACATAAATAACTCACTACCAGCTCCCTGGGAGAGTCCTAGGGCCAGGAGGAGGGAGGGGCTGAGCCCCAGGCCCTTGAGACCAGGCATAACTCAGATAAAGCCATCTGCTTTCCAGGTTGTTCTAGAACCTTCTTGGGCCACCCTGGTGTCCTGTGCTGTTTGCAGAACCCAGAGGCACTTGCTCTGTTTCTCTCTCCTTCAGTTGTTGTTTGTGGGATCCGAGGCTATTGACTGGGGATAGACAAGGAGACAGCTTTCTTCTCACTCTGGATGCCCAGCTGTGCTGGGGCGGTGGAAGGCTGAGATCCAGGGCAGGGGCCAGAGTTCTCTCATCCATCTAGAGCAGTGGTCTCAACCTTTTAATGCTGGGACCCTTTACAACAGTTCCTCATGTTGTGGTGACCCCAACCATAAAATTATTTTTGGGCTGGAGATATGGCTCAGCGGTTAAGAGCACTGACTGCTCTTCCAGAGGTCCTGAGTTCAATTCCCAGCACCCACATGGTGGCTCACAACCATCTGTAATGGGGTCTGGTGCCCATTTGTGGTGTATCTGAAGAGAACAACGGCAGTGTGTACTCATGTGCTTCCCTGTGTCTTGTGTGTCACTTATAAAGGCACTTGTCATTGGATTTAAGGCCTTCAATCCACTGATCTCTTTTGATGATCCTGTCCCCGTTCACATTTGCAAAGTATCTTTCCCCAAACATAAGTTTCGAGGGCTATGTCTTTGAAGGGGGCAACATTGAGTCCTTCACCCTCTACAACTCCATTTTCACATATGCGGCCTCGGTAATGTGGGGCGCAGTCAGCAACGTGGCTACAGTTCTACGTCCCTTCCTATAGGGCTGGCCACAAGTCAGAACCCAGTGGTAGTTCTCTGTGACCAGACCCTGTGTGGGAATGCAGGAGATACTTGCTGGGGGCTGCCTTTTCCGGTCTCAGGGAAGCCTCGAAGGGTACAGCTGTGACTGTATGTGACTCCAGGGGCTCCTGGGCCGAGTAACCTGGGCTCATTCCGTGTTTCACAAGCAAGTTGCCATTGACCCCAGTGGAGCTTTTGGGCTCTGCCCTTCCTTCCCTGCTAGAACATTGAACTTTTCCCACCTCAGGGGTCTCTACATGCAGTTCTCTACCCTTTCAGGATGTTTTCTGGGCTGATCTCTCAGCCATCCCACGGATAGCTTTTTCCCTGTCCACTGTGCCTCCAGTAGGCACTGCAGCGGTCTTTTGGCAAACATAGGATCCAAGGACCCTCAGGACCACAACTGGAGCGGGGGGTGGCAGCAGTTGGGAATCAAGGTTCCAGATGGAGACCCGGCCAGGCTTGCCCTGAACTTCCGGGCTGTCCCTCGAGGCGCTGGTGCTGGGATGGGAGGGCAGAGGACAAAGCTCCGTTTCCAGGCTAAGGTGTGGCCCACTGTCTATTGGCTTCTAGGGAGGTCGAAATGGTCTAACTTCCCCGGCCAGAAGCCATGCCTCAGGCGGGGGATGAATGTGACAATTTGCTCTCCCAGCTCTCCATGCAGCTGAGCACCAGGGGGCCCCTTTTTGACAGACTATATCTTAAAGAGGCAAAGCCACTACTCTCGATCCTTTAGAAGAGCCTGGATTCAGGCCTGCTCTGTAGTATAGAGAGCCCACGCTGGGCTAGAGGGCGGAAGCTGCTCAACAAACATTGTTTTCCCAGGTTCAGCTCCCAGGACTGTGGCCTTGGGGTCCAGCCTGGCCTCGGGATGACTCAAATCCTCCCCGAGGTGGCAGTTTTGCAGACGTGCAGAATCCAAGTGTTTCCAGGGTTGTGGAAGTTCACAACAAAGTTCCAGAAAGTCACTGTGTTAAGAGTCCCTACAAGGAGGCTCTGAGAGGCCACTATGTGGGGACCCCAGGACGTTGGAGACGGCTGGACAATGAAGTATCTATCCGCTGAGGAAAGTGCAGGCACATAGTCGAGGTGGCCTGGGCGAGGCGGTAGAGTTGGAGGCGTGGGTTGGAGTACAGGTGGGGCCACCACCAGTCTCAGATTCTGGACATGGAGCCCAGGATTTGGCACTTGCTGCCCCTCTGAGTTTCGGTCTATCTTTGATCTTTTATTTTCCTTGTTTTCGATTCTTTCCCTTTGGAATTAGAATGTTCACTTCGTGCCTTAAAAAAAAAGTAAAAAGCAGAATTTGTTTTTCAAAATTTTAATTTAGGACTTTAGAGCACTTATTGCTCTGGCAGAGGACCAGGTTGGATTCCTAGTACCTACATGGTGGCTCACAACCATCTGTTCCAGGGAATCTGATGCCCTCTTCTGACCTCCATAGGCACCAGGCATGTCCACAGCACACATATATACATGAAGGTAAAACATTCATAGCCGGAAGATAACAATAAGTTGGGATGCAGAGATTTCTCAGTGGTTAGAGCACTGGCTGATCTTGCAGAAGACCTGGGCCCAATTCCCAGCACTGACATGGTGGCTCACAACCACCTATAACTCCACTGTATGCTGTAACTCCAGTTCCAGAAAATGTGATGCTTTCTCTGGCCTCCATGGGCACCAGACATGTATGAGGTGCACAGACATGCATGCATACAAAACAATTATTTTATTTTTTTATTTGAGTTCTTAGAGTTCTCAAGTCTCAGAAGAAACTTCAGTTGAGCATGTTGGCACCCTCAAAGACTGTAGGAATTTCTGAAGTTGGACTGAAGATGTTTTGGATGAGAAACCAAGGTTGGACTGTTAGTGTTTAAGAGTGATACATTTGAGCCGGGTGTGGTGGCACACGCCTGTAATCCCAGCACTTGGGAGGCAGAGGCAGGCGTATTTCTGAGTTCGAGGCCAGCCTGATCTACAGAGTGAGTTCCAGGACAGCCAGGAGGAGTACACAGAGAAACCCTGTCTCGAAAAACCAAAAAAAAAAAAAAAAAAAAAAAAAAAAAAAGAGTGATACATTTGAGTGTCAACTTGACAAGGGATAGACTTGTGATGGTTAATCTTCATTGTCAAACTAATAGAATTTAGAATCCCCTAGGAGACACACCTCCGGAGGTGTCTGTGAGGGTATTTCTAGAGAGGAATGTGGCTAGCACCATCCCGTGGGTCTAGAGTTCCAGGCTGAATAAAATGGGAGAAAAAACAAACAAACAAACAAACAAACAAACAAACAAGCAGCCACAGCATACGCTAGCATGTGCTTCCTGTGCTTCCTGATCTACCGAGCAGGTAGAGTGAGCAGCCTCCTGTCCCGCGTGTGACCTCAGAGACCTCAGACCAGCACAGCATGCAGCCTCCTGAGCGAGCAGCCTCCTGCACCCCACGGCCTCACCACAGGGATGTCCTATGTGCTCTGACTTGGGAGCTTGAATACACCTTCCTTCCTTCCTTCCTTCCTTCCTTCCTTCCTTCCTTCCTTCCTTCCTTCCTTCCATTGCTTCTTGTCAAGAGTTCAGTAAGAACAGCAGTGACTACAGCCCTCTCCCTCTTCCTTTAGACCCACAAACATCCACTCAATAATATCCATCCATCTTGCCAATTCTGTAGACTGCCCAGAGGCACTGCCAGCCGGACTGGTGTAAAGAGGGAGCTGCCTCTTTAACATGTTTTTGTTTTTCCTGTGTTACCCAGGCTGGTCTCAAACTCTCCATCCTCATGCCTGAGCACTGTGACTATAGGCACCCCACCCCAGCCTTGTCCTCTCATTGTTTTATGGTTTGCACTCTGAGACATTAACTATTTGAAACACACCGCGGTTGGCCAGGCCTGTGGCCAGCCTTCCTTCTAACAGGAGAGCCTCCTCCTGTCTGCATTTGTTGGAATTCTGGGTATGTCAATAAAATCTCTTTGAGTTGTCTCTTGTGAAAACCTTTTGTTTTTTTTCCCCCCGTTTGCCTGTCCTTTATTGGCTTGGCTTCTTGATTTATATTTTTTCGTTTGCCATGTCAATATTTTTATGTGTGTATCTGTAAGTGTGTGCATGTTTGTGAGTATGTGTGCATGGGAAGGTCGGGAGTCAGTCTCGGGAGCCATTCTCCAGGGTCTCTCATTTGGGCCTGGGCCTCTCCCTGGACCGGACTTGCTGGCCAAGCTTCGAGGTCTCTTTCCCTAGCACCCCAGCACAGGGATACAGCGTATGCGTCCCACCCAGTTCCTTATGTAGGCGATGTGGATCAATCCCAGGGTCTCAGGCTCGCAAAGCATGCACTTTTACAATGGAGCTATCTTTCCAGCCCTCGGCAACTTTCATTAAATGTTTTATTTTACATTTTTAGAATTTATTGTTATTTTTTAAATTCTGTGTTTGTGTGTATGTACATGTGCATGCAGGTGCCCCTGGGGGCCAGAAAAAGAGTGTCGAGTCTCCTAGGACAGGAGCTGCTGGTGGCTGTCAGCTACCTGACGTGGGCACTAGAACCCAAACTTGAGTCCTCTGGAGGAGGAGTACTTAGTCTTAACCGTCTCTCCAGCAACCCAATGGTAAAATAAAAAAGTGTTTATTGTATTTTATGTGTTTGAGCATTTTGCTTGTATGTATGTTGTGTTCCAAGTACCTAGAGAACCAGTGAATCTCCTGATCTGAAGTTACAAATGGTTGTGAGCCACTGTGTGGGTGCTGGGAACGGAACCAGGTCCTCTGCAAGAGCAGCAAGTTCTCTCAACCACCATCCCAGCCCCACACGTCAAGCTTGTTTTTTTTTAAATATTTATTTTCAATGATGCGTATGCTGTTCAGAGGCACCTGTGAAGGCCATTTGGATCCCCTAGAGTTAGAGGCAGCATGGGAACTGCCTCATGCGGGTAGTTTGAATCCTCTGGGGATTGGACTCGAGTCCTCAAAAAGAACAGTCTCACTTTTTTTCCTTTTAATTCTTTGCAGATAAAGTGTCCCTGGGTTGTAGCCCTGGCTGTCTTGAAACTCACCCTGTAGACCAGGCTGGCCCAGAAACTCACCTGCCTCCGCCTTTGCAGTGCTAGGTTAAGGATGTGTTCTCCCATGACCTGCATGAACACTGTGTACTCCTAACCTTTCAGCCATCTTTCTAGCTCCACGTGTCAATCTCCAGTGTACACAGACTAAGCCTTCTTTCTTGCCTGGTGGTTGTGTTTCGTGTAGCCTTGGTCGGAAGCAGAGACCTGGCCAAGGCACATCTGTTGCACAGCCATGAGTACAGCTGCCCTTTGAGACTGCTCTGTGCTTTGAGGCTTCTGCCGGGACTAGTGAACTCTTCCTGGAACTGAGTCCTGTGGTGGGTGGCTCAGGGTCACCCTTTTGGCTCCTGTGGACCCAAACAGGACATTCTGTTGCAGAATCAGAAATTGTGTTTGTTTGTTGGAAAATCAACAAGATATGACAGTGTGTGTGTGCATGTGAGGAAGTGGGGCAAAAGTCACCCAATTAGTAGGCTCATTGTAGCCTTTGACCATTCCCAAGAATCTATTTCCTCTTGTGTCTGGTGATTGGCTGAGTGCCTTTGCTGAGTTCTCGGCCCAGGGGCATGATGCGGCCCACCAGGAGGAGCCACAGTAAGTATGGGGAGTTGGCTTAGGCAGCTCAGAGTCCCAAGGGAATAGGACCCTAGGTCACCTTTGTAGATTTTTGTTTTAGACCTGAGGTCTGTGCCAAGGCTGCTCTCAAACCCCTGAAGCCCAAGTGATTGTCTACCTCAGCATTTCAGGTGAAATAGCAAGACAGACTGGAACTGACCACTCAAGATCACCCTGTCAGAGCCTCTCCTGCCTAGAGAGCCTCACGGGCAAACAAAGGTGTTCTAGGGCTGTCATCAGATCTCTGGGGACAGAGTCCTAGCAACAGTGTCCCTCAGTGGGACACAGCTTCCCACTGAGGATTCGTGGTCCTGGTCTTTTTGCCCCTTGAGACATGACATTGCTCCTGGGACATGGTCTTTGTTTCCTCCGTTATATTGGCTACTGAGAACTCAGTCCCTGGAACGCAGTAGTTGTTTAGTCAGTGATGACAAGGATATGGTAGAAAAGGGCCTCATTTGTGTGCTGTGACAACACTGTTGTCACAGTGTCCTGGGGGTGGGGGTGTGTACGGAGCAGATGCTCCAACAAGGGAGTCAGAACTGCGTGCAGGCTCAGGAGCTGGTCTGGGCCCCTGCAAGGTGCTGTGCTCCAGCCGCCTGTCTGAGAACTGTCCAGATCACTGGCCTCCCCTGCACCCTAAAGGCAGTTCACCTGTTTTGGTAACAAGGCTTGTTCCTAGTGAACCAGTTCGGTCCCTAGAAGTCCCAGACAGGCTGGCCCTGGATCTGTCCTTCTGTAGCTGAGCGGCCACCTCTGGAAGCTCAGGATTCCCCTCCCTAACATGGGCAGAGGGAGCACAGTGTGCCACCCCCCATAAGACAGGGAGCATCATGGAGCACTGCTTGATTCTGTGGTCACTCATAGCTCCCCTCCCCCGATGCAGAGTATTTGCCATGGGAGCAGGGTCTGTGCCTTCTGGATGTCACAGTCACCTCTCTCTTGTTCCCTTGTCCTTGTGCTCCTTCCGGGACTCAGACAGGAGACATTAGAAACTTTTAAACCCAGACTAGGCCTCGGGCTGCAAAGGAGCAGGTCTTAGGGTTTGCTGCGGGTACAAGCTGACCAGCTGGCTTCACTGCCTCTGTGCCGCCTCCCATTCGCAGCAGAGCCAGCAGACGTCTGCTCTAGGCCATGGCCCAGGGACTTTCCACGGTGAAGGAGCCCAGCCGAGGCCCATGGCTCTTCTGTCCACTGCCCCATCTCCAGTTACCCCGGCGGGAGGGTTATTTTAGGACCGAGCCCTAAAACCTCTGGAGGCCATAGATTCCCCCCTCCCGGGTGGGTAGTGGGAGGATTATGACACGATGGATGGATGTCCCCAGGCCTCCTAGATGGAAAACAGAATGCCATCACCCAGCCTGCCCAGCCTTTGCATGGGGGGAAACTGTGGGTCGCCCAGGGTGCTGCAGAGCTCCTGGGGTACTCTGACCCAGCTGCCCAGCTTTCAGGCTCCGAGAGTGTTGATTTCTCCCCATCCCTCCCTACTTGGGCTCCAATCAATCAATAGAGGAAATCTTTCGAGAGGCACCTCTCTGAGCCCCCGCAGGCTCCTACAAGATTGATTAACACAAACATCAATTTCTTGGGCTGCACGCCTCTGAAAACATGGTGCTTTTTCAGATTGAATTGCTACTGTGCGCCCGGTGTAAATAAAGCAGAGGGAATAACACGGAAGATTTGTGACTCGGCTGTGGCTGCCCTCTCAGCTGGTGCTGTTAGACCGGTGCCGGGGAGAGGGAGGGCCTAGGAAGGGAGGGAAGTCTCTCCATCCCCCACGCCCCCACCAAGACTGACAGACAGACAGACAGGTGGAGGAGAGCCAGGGCCTGTGCAGAGGCAGAACCTGTGCACAGCCGACCTGAAGTAGGCTCTCTGGAAGATGTGTGCTTACTGGCTCTTTATTCTCTCTGGCTGTCTAGGGGGTGTCAGCAGAGGGGCAGGTGTCACCACTGGTGCTGCAGCAGCTGTGGGGCAGCTTGGCCTCTGGGCCTGAGGCTGCGCGAGGCTCCTTTGGCTTTGTCTCCCTCTCTGCCTCTCCAGTACAAAGCAAGGCATGACCAAGCAGGTTCAGACTGGGCACCTCATGGGCCCAGGGCCCGGGAGAAACGGAGCAGGAGAGTGTGATGTCAAGGTAGAGGCACGGGGACTGATCATGGTCCTGAGGACAAAGTCAGGCTGTCTCTGAGGTCACATCCTCCCCTGCTTGGCTTTGTGGCTCTACGATGTGTCCCCGAGTCCTCTTCCTGTCTCCTTATCCCGAGGCCCAGATGCCTCTGTACTCCTAAACTTCTTACCTACTCCATAGGGACCCTCGTAAAATTTTTTTCTGTATTGAAATCCTCTGACAGAGACAAATTAAGGGAGAAAGGGTTTATTTCAGATCACAGTTCATGGTGTGTGTGTGTGTGTGTGTGTGTGTGTGTGTGTGTGTGAAGGCTGCAGGAGCTGAGTGAAGCTGGCCGTGGTGAATTCACAACCAGGAACCAGACGTGCCTCAGTTTGGTGCCCTTACTCAGGACCCCTGTCTAGGGAATGGCACCATCTACGATTACTATGAGTCTTCCCATATCAATTAATGTGATTGAGATAATTCCAGACAAACTGACAGGTAACAGTGACCCTCACGGGGAGGGCGCAGCCTAGGATGTGTCAACGGTTGACAGCCAAGAAGTCTTGCAAGCAACGAAAAGGAAACAGGTGAGGCTGGTAATAAAGTTCCAGTTCCCTGAATTCCTCATGGTGGCCACAAGAGACGATGAGGAACCACCTTAGGCAGGGAGTGTCTGTCAAGTCTGTGAGCACATGGCTGCCCCCTGCTGGCGTCTGCGGCGCATGGCAGGCAGTGTGGCCCTGCTGCTATGGTTGGTCTCTTGCAGTAAAGGCCCAGGTCTCTCCAGGCTCAGCATTTGTTCAGACCTGATGACACACCTGTCACAACAGGAAATTGAGGTGTTGGCACATTGGAGTGGGGGTGACTCCAAGAGGAGGAAGAACCCACCCTTCTAGTAAGTTCCAAGCTTTATATATATATATATATATATATATATATATACACATATACATATATATATATATACACACATATACATATACATATATATATATATATATATATATATATATTTGGTTTTTTCGAGACAGGGTTTCTCTGTGTAGTCCTGGCTGTCCTGGAACTCACTGTGTAGACCAGGCTGGCCTCGAACTCAGAAATCCGCCTGCCTCTGCCTCCCAAGTGCTGGGATTACAGGCATGCGCCACCACGCCCGGCAGCTTTATATTTTTTATCCTATGCCCCTAACTGGAGAGAGGCCGGAAACTCCAAGGGGCTAACCCTGGACCTGGGCAGCCAGGCAATGGGAAAGAATCATAATCTTTGTTACCAGATCAACTCTAGGCAGAATCCTGGGTCCCTTTGTTGACTTATATTGGGCAGCCTGTGTGGAGCTGGGTCCTGAGGCCCAGGCTGGTTCTCAATGTGGTGTGGTCTTTACTTACCCAGTTCTTAGAATATCTGGGATCAGAGCCACTGCTAACCCTGAGGCTACCCGTTGGTCCAACTGGACCTGGGCTGTCCAGGTGAGGGTGTCCCTGAACTGAGGCTGGGTAGATGGTGGGATATGGGTCTGTGGGAGCTGTCTGGTCTGACCCTTACCTCCCATGTCCTAAACCGTCTGTTGCTCCCAGTACCCTCAGTCAAGCTACAGGGGCCTCTCCTGGGACCCTTGAAGCTTGCAACAAGTTTCCTTCATGACCTTACACCCGAGCCTTGGTGATGCCCACAGGGCTTCTCTGGTGCCCTTCTCAAGGCTGGCTCCAGTCCCTCAGCATGTGGTCCCCAACAAGGCAAGTGATTGCTAAGGACTCAGTGCTGGGTGCTGGGCATGCCTAGCAGGTTCATGACTCCTGGGCTTGGAGTCCAGACTCCTGCCTTTCTTCTGGGGTAGGGCATTTCCTGAGCTCAGTAGTTTGTTAGCCTGGCATGCAGCAGGAGGGGTGCCTCGCCCTGGAGCACCCTGCAGAGCATATGGCTAGGCCCTGGCTCCCTTCCCAGCTTGTGTCCCGTGTTCCAGATGCTTCCACATCCCCGGGCTCTTCAGCAGGGCTGTGCAGCTCAGCGGTTGCAGAATGGGGATGTGGAGAATGGGGAGCAGCGTAGTAATACCCTCCCTGACCGGCCATATCCTGGGCCAAGGGGGCAGGCATGTTCTCTGCCAGAGAAAAAGGATACCCACAAAGCTGTGACTGAATGGGAGAGGCCTCACAGAACTGGTAAAGTGCCACCTAGCGCCAGGCACGCTGGCATGTTTCCAGGGGAGGCAGTCCTGCGATGGAGAGAGTGTAGATTCCAACACAGAGACCCAAAGGTCCCTGGGAGGATGGGAAGCAGGGGGTTTTCTGGTCAGATAGACTGGAAAGATTGTGGGCACTGTCTGGGCGGGGAGCCCGAGAGGTAGGATGCGGGTCGCCTGCAGAGAGGCAGAGGTTCGTCCCTTTCGCATGTCACCCGGAGCGAGTGTCTGAGGAGGTGAGCCACAGAGGCTAGCGTAGCCCCTCCCTAGGGAAGGCTCTTTCTGTCGTTTCTCCTCACAGCCCACTCTCAGCACCAAGAGAGGGTGTAGGTGCTTGCCTACTGCTTCTCTGGGATTCTGATTTTCTTTAGGGTATAGGTTATCTGGCATTTAAGTGGTTAGAGGTGGAGGTCCAAGAGCCCTGTGGATGCCTTTAGACTCCTTTAATCTGCCAGGCGGTGGTGGTGCACGCCTTTAATCCCAGCACTTGGGAGGCAAAGGCAGGTGGATTTCTGAGTTCGAGGCCAGCCTGGTCTACAGAGTGAGTTCCAGTACAGACAAACCCTGCACAGAGAAACCCTGTCTCGAAAAAACAAAAAACAACCCCCCCCCAAATAAAACCAACAAAACAAAACAAAAAGAATCCTTTAATCTTCACTGCTGTCCCCGTGAGACATTGTGGGGCTTGGGGCTCAGGTCGCTGGGCCAGGGTAGGGCCAGGGCTGGGTGCTGCTGCCCAGGGTTTCACGTGACATGGATCGAGTCAGTCTTCTGCAGCGGCTCAGGCATGCCCAGGCGCCCAGGCTCGCAGTAGCTGCCGATGGCAGGCACTTGAGTTAAGTGTGGCTAATTCGGTACAATGACATGATGCCAGCGGCTAATTTTGCATTTTGGAGACAATAAGAGACAGCCCAAGGCCTGTCCCAGATGTACCAAGAAGAGGGACTTGAGAGAGTAGTAGACAAGGAGCTTGGTGTGGGGGTAGAAAGGGCTGGGGGACTTGCCAGTCACTTCTTGAAGCTAGGGCCCTGGGCTGGCACCCGCAGTGCATGGAGATTCTGAGAAAGGCAAACTTGGTCCCAGCTTGGTGAAAGCAATGGGCCTGCATAGAGGCTGAGCGCAGTGACTGTCTATCCATGGCCACCGCGAGCCCTAACTCCCCCGTGTTTGCTTGCCCCTGTACTCCCCTCCCTTGCATCAGGAGGAGCAGGGGGTCCTGGGGTGAGCTCAGCATAGGGGCCACCCCCAGGGAGCAGAAGGACAGAGGCAGCCTCTGTGGCAGGCCACAGCAGGCAGTAGGATGGAGTTCGGGATCAGGATCTGCCATTTCTCCTTAAAAGCATCCTTGCATCTTGGTTTAGTAGCCCAAACCCCACCTTTGTTCTAGATGAGAAGGCACTGGGTAGGGAATCTGCAGGGTGGTGCTTCTTAGCTATGCCCAGAGCCACAGCTCACCCCACCTCTGAGTTCCTCTCCCCACCCCCACACACGTTTCACTTCAGCCTTTAACAAGTGTCCCTGAGCTCTAGGTGCCCCTGAGAGTCAGCCAGGCACATGAGGTCGGCATATCCGTTCTCTCCCAGACCTTTTCTGGCTGGGTAACCTTGGCTAAGGTGGGCTGGTAACTAGCAAGTCCTAGCCCATGGTCACAGATGGACATTGACAGCTTTCTATCTTGTCACCACCATTTCCGTGGGCCAGTGGACACAGGCACAGAGGTGGAAAGTTCCTCTCTTTGGGCCCTTGGTAACAAAGGTGTTCAGAAATAGACAGGCTGGGGTCCGAACGCCACACTAGGTAGGATGGTGTGAAGGGGACTGAGCTGAGGAGGAGTCAGAGTGGCCTGATGAAGGGCGGTTCAGCTTTCCCCTGAGCTGACTGGAGTGGGGCAGCGTGCACCCTCAGTCAGAATCCTGGACCTGAGGCCCCAGGTTCCCAGACGCCCCTCCACAAGCATCCCCTTCCGTCTTATTTGCCTAAGGCCACACAGCTTGTATAGGGAAGAAACAAAACACTCCACAGGACTGAAAATTAAAGTCCAATAATGTGTGATGTTTTGGTGGCACACACAGAAACAGATACACACAGAGAGACACACAGACACATATACAGACACACATACATACAGAAACACAGACACACAGCATAGACACAGGCACATAAACAGACACACAGATACATACACAGACACACAGATACACTCACATAGACACAAGCTCACACACAGAAACACACACACAGACACACAGACACATACACTGAAGGAAAGTTTATAACAGGAAGTGACTCTGTTGAAAAGAGACCGCCTCTTAAGAAGAGGGACGAGGGGGGCTGACTGCGCTGGGTCTGTAGCAGTGGGCAGGGCAGCGGCCACCCATGCACAAAGTCCTTTTCTCTTTCCTCAGAACCCTATGAAATGGGCATAGCAGTCCGTGCCTGTAATCCCAGCACCTGGGAGGAGAAGGTAGGAGGGTCAGAAGCTCAAAGTTGGGTCTTTGATCTGGCCTAGTGGACTGGGTTTGGATCCCAGAACCCAACGTGGAAGGAGAGAACCCACTCCCTGAAGTGTTCCCATGCCTCCCCTCCCCTCATAATAAAATGAAGAAGTTCGTGGCGCACGCCTTTAATCCCAGCACTCTGGGAGGCAGAGGCAGGCAGATTTCTGAGTTCGAGGCCAGACTGGTCTACAGAGTGAGATCCAGGACAGCCAGGACTACACAGAGAAACCCTGTCTCAAAAACAAAAAACAAAACAACAAACAAACAAACAAACAAAGCCCGGCAGTGTTGGCACACGCCTGTAATCTCAGCACTCTGGGAGGCAGAGGCAGGCAGATTTCTGAGTTCGAGGCCAGCCTGGTCTACAGAGTGAGTTTCAGGACAGCCAGGGCTATACAGAGAAACCCTGTCTCGAAAAACCAAAAAAAAAAAAAAAAAAAGAAGAAGAAGTTCAAGGTTATCTTTACCCACATAGGGATTTTGAAGCCAGCTTGGGCTACAGGAGTCCAACAACAACAACAACAACAACAACAGCAACAACAACAACAAAAGTGGCTCAGCAGTTCAAAGCATTAGCGGCTCTTCGGGGTAGACCTGGGTCTGAAGCGCAGCACCCACATGGTGGCTCACAACTACAACTGCAGTTCCAGGAGAGCTGACCCTCTGGTGTCACTTCTGGCCCGCTCAGGAACCAGGCATGCACATGATGCACAGGCACATGCAGGAAAAATAGCTAAACACATGAAATAATAAGAAGAAGAAAGTTTTTTTTTTTTTTTTTTTTTTTTTTCGAGACAGGGTTTCTCTGTGTAGCCCTGGCTGTCCTGGAACTCGCTCTGTAGACCAGGCTGGCCTTGAACTCAGAAATCTGCCTGCCTCTGCCTCCCAAGTGCTGGGATCACAGGCGTGCGCCACCACCGCCCAGCAGAAGAAACCTTTTTTGTTTGTTTGTTTGTTTGGTTTGGTTTTTCAAGACAGGGTTTCTCTGTGTAGCCCTGGTTGTTCTGGAACTCACCCTGTAGACCAGATTGACCTTGAACTCAGAAATCCGCCTGCCTTTGCCTCCCAAGTGCTGGGATTAAAGGCGTGCACCACCACCGCCCGGCCATAAAAAGAAAACTTAAAAACAAACCAAACATGTACATGGTGTTGAATTTCTCACAGTGTATGACTTACTCATGTGCCCACTGTCATCGATCAATAACATTACATACATTTTCCTGAGTCTTCAACCAGATTTCCTTCTAGGGAACTGAGATCTCTTCATATTGAGGTAAGTTGTATCATTTAATTTTTTTTCAAAGTTGAGGATCGAATCCAGGGCTCCAAGCATGCTTTCAATCACTTCTCCACTAGCATCGAGCCCCAAACTTGAAAAACCGTCTTTTTGTTTAGCTCTATATATTTTTTTTGTTTTTTGTTTTTTGGCTTTTTGGTTTTTCCGAGACAGGGTTTCTCTGTGTAGCTCTGGCTGCCCTGGAACTCACTCTGTAGACCAGGCTGGCCTCGAACTCAGAGATCCGCCTGCCTCTGCCTCCCAAGTGCTGGGATTACAGGCGTACGCCACCACGCCCGGCTAGCTCTATATCTTAAAGCCTTATTTTATTACTAATTCATATGTCTGTTCGTCTGTGTGAGTGCATGCTGCTTGTGTACGCACCCTCGGAGGCCAGAACAGGGCGTTGGCTCCCCCAGAGCTGGTGTTACGGGGGTTGTGAGCCGCCCGACGTGGTGGCCGGGAACCAATGTCAGTCATCGGAAGAGCAGCGAGCACTCTGGGCTGCGGAGCCCTCCTCCAGCGCTTCGGTCCGTCCTGTGATGGAGAAACACGGCCTTATGTGCTGGTTTGGTGCCCGGCGCTCTTCTGCATGACTTCTGCAAAGCCCAGCGGTCCCGATGCTGGCTCAGCAGGTTACCTCAGGTCTATGTGTACAATCCTGTCACCTGTGAAAAATGACAGCTTTGTCCCTGCCTTTCTGGGATTCTTTCCATCTTTTATTTGTTTTTCTTATCATATTACACTGGCCATAGCTGCACCTCCAAGGCTGAGGAGATATGTCTGAGATAAAACACTCAGCTCGCTTCTGGGTTTAAAAAGGAAGTTTTCAACATCTCCCGTCAAAGAGTGCCTCTTCAAATTTCTTTCTTTTAAAATAGAATATCTTTTATTTATTCTGTAAGGATTAAAAAAAAAAGTGTACCTGTGTGCATACGTATTCTGCCTGCATGTAAGTGTACACAGCATGCGTGCCTGGTGCCAGCGAGGCCAGAAGGAAGTGGAGGTAGAGACGGTTGTTAGCTGCCTGATGGGGCTGAGAGCAAAAGCCGTGTCCTCGGAAAGCATAGTACGGACTCTGTTTAAAATTCACATTACATCCTGCTCACTGCCCCCACCGAGACCACCTCCTCCCACAAGCCCTCCTCTATGCCGCTCCCCTTCTCCTCTGAGCGGGTGGGGGCTCCCCCCACCCTGGCACTTCAAGTCTCTCCAGGGCTAGGTGCATCCTCTCCCACTGAGGCCAGACAAGGCAGCCCAGCTAGAACATCTCCCACAGACAGGCAACGGCTTTGGGATAGCCGCTCCAGTTGTTCGGGACCACACGGACACACAAAGACCGCAAGAGCCTAGCAAGGGCCCTACCCACTCAGCACTCTCCCCAGCTCTGAGGGCTTCATACACGAAATCAGTGGCTATTAATTCTTCCCACCCCAACTCCCCTTACTCCTAAACAACTAGACTCCCCGACATGTCCTCTCCTTGTTGTCGTTTGTCCCTTTCCCCACTGAGCTGCAGTAAGTACCTGGCCAGAAGACTACATTTCACAGCCTTCTTCCCTACCCTCTAGATCTTACTTAACAAAACAATAACAACAGCAACAGGGTCTCACTATGTAGCCCTCGCTGTCTGGAACTAGACATGAGGCTGGCCTTGAACTCACAGAGATCCACCTGCTTCTGCCTCTTGAGTGCTTTGATCAAAGGTGTGTGTCACAGCACCTCTGAAACCAGGTTCTTGCTCCTTCCTACCTACGCTGTTTACATGGTTCTCTTTCCTATTAATGAGACTTGTTCCTCTAGTACACACCAGCTCTCACAGCTGCCCTCCTCGCGGCTGAATGTCATTCTCATCTTTCCCGCACACGTGTGGGAGTGCAAGATTCTCTTTTTCTAGGGCTGGGAACATGAAGTCCCTGGGACACAAGCCTATGCCTTCTGATATGTTCCAGACCATCTTTTTGTTTGTTTGTTTGTTTGTTTGTTTGTTTTTGTTTTTGTTTTGTTTTGTTTTGGAGACAGGGTTTCTCTGTGTAGCCCTGGCTGTCCTGGAACTCACTCTGTAGACCAGGCTGGCCTCGAACTCAGAAATCCGCCTGCCTCTGCCTCCCAAGTGCTGGGATTACAGGTGTGCGCCACCACACCTGGCTTGTTCCTGACCATCTTTAAATATTGAGTTGTTGGCTTCTCGCTTACCTCCTGGCCTTAACTTTCCTATTTCTTTGCAGTTTAGTTTTAAAATCATGTCATAAGACAAACAAAGTATGTCTGCTCTGTTTTCTGGAAAAGTCAGGGCAAGACTGGAACTATGGCCAGCTTTCCACAAGTAGAGTTTAAAGGTGAGTGACGCGGCCCTCGGCTCCTCGGTTATGGATATTCTCTCTCTTCTCTCTCTTTCTTTGTTCTGCTTGCATATATCTGTGTCTGTATATACACATGTACATGTATGTATGTATGTGTGTGTATATATGTGTGTGTGTGTGTGTGTGTGTACACACATATGCATCACATATTGGTGTCTTAGGAGGCCAGAAGATGGTGTTGGATCCCCTGGAACTGGAGTTAAGGTGGCAGTGAGCCACCGTGACCTCTGTAGACCTCTGTGGGGGTCCTCTGTAGAAGAGCAGCCGGTGTCCTTAACTGCTGGCCTCTCTCCAGCCCTCTCGAGCTCGTCAGTTTGTCTAGGCTGGTGCTCAGTGAGGTCCAGCCCTGGAACTAGACTCACACCCTCATCCCCGGCTTTTGTGTGGTTGCAGGGACCCACACTCAGTCTTTTTGCTTTTGTGCCAGGAGCCTTACCGAGTGAACCATCTCCCCAGCTCCTGGCACTTCTGCTGCAGTTCTAGAATCTTTCCTGCTGTCTCTGATCCGGAGGAGTTAGAGCTGCCTCCCGCTGCTTTATTTGTCCGGCCTTGGCAAGTTAGGTCATGTGACCTAAACTCCTGCTAGAAACAACCCAAGAAAGGAGGGTTTATTTGGACTGACAGTTTGGAGGGGATTTGGTCCATGGTCTCTTGGTCTCATGCTGTTGGGTAGGGCACTGTGGTAGCGGGAACATGTGGAGCAGAGCTGTTTAGCTTACCACAGCCAGAAAGCAGAGAGACAGGGAGGGGCCAAAGACGCGATACCCTAGTGACCTACTTTCTCCAGAGAGGCTCCACTTCCTGTATTTTCAAATCTGCCAAAACAGTGCCACCATCTAGGGACCAAGAGTTCCACACATGAGCCTGCGGGGGAACGTGCCATACTCAGTAACACCCGCCAGGTCCTGGGCCCCTCATCCAGCACCAGCAGCCACTGTGGCCTACAGTGCTCTCTGGTCCTGGCACAGAGCAGACTGTCCCGTGGGCAGAGGGCCTCTTGCTCGGAGGTGGTGTCAGTCTTTGTTTGCCTCTACACGCCTACCCACTCAGACTGCCTGGCCCCAGAAATCCTGGCTTTCTGTTCTCTTCTCTCATAGCCCGGGCTATGCATCTCTCTGGCCACAGTCCCACTGATGGCAGGGACAGTCCTAGGGCCAGCCTCACCTGCCCCTTAACTTGGAGCCTGTAGGCTGCTGTCCCTACCACTCTTAGGAGATGTTCTGTTCCTGGCTTGTGGGGAGGATGGCACTGATGTCAGTACCCCCCTAATCCTTAGGGTGTCACTAATCTGAGTGTACTATGCCTTGTACTGGGGCCATGAGGATTGTACCTCGGTAGCAGACCCCCTTGGCAATGGAGTGGCTCTCACTTCCTGTCTCTGTCACCTTAGCTCTGACAGATGGACCTTCCGTCTGAGAGCTGAAGGTCTCACTATGTTTTGTAGAGAAATGGCACTTTCCCCTACGGGACGGCCATACTGCAACCCTGGGAAGCAACAGGGCTGGAGTCTGTGGCCGGATTTCCAATCTTAGACCCGTGAGAAACCTGCTTGCTGCTCTTCCGACAGAGACCTCATTCCTCTTGCCCTCCTCTGTTCCATATCTGCCCTCATCCTCCCTGCTTCAGCTTAGGGTCCCACAGAGAGGCCTGGACCTTCTTTTTTGCCTTCAGGCCAGGCCTAGAGGCCCTGAGAAGCCCAGGTCTGGAGGCCCTGCAGGTGGCCGCAGGGACAGGCCTATTGAAGGAGACCACAGGACTCCGTGCTTTGCATTAAACCGCCATGTTCAGATACAACCGCTGCATCTCAGGAAGGACAAGGTTGACTTCATTGTCTCCCCAGCAGGGCCCAGGCTGACATCCTCACCCCATCTCCTCTGTCTTCTCTGAAGGGAGCAGCGTCAGACTTGGAATGTGCGTGCTTCTCTGCGAGGTCCAGTTTGACTTCCTGTTTGAAGATCTTCTAAGTTTATGGAATTTCAGAAACGCTCTGTTAATAAAGGCAGGCTGACCTTTGACCCTTTCCCCCCCCAACATCCTGTAACAGGAAGCCAGAGATTCACTTCTGCCCCACCTACCCGAGGGGAGCAAGGAAACATCCCTGGGAGGAAGGCCATTGGCTTTTGCCCTCCACCCTCATTCTGGAAAGTTCCATGCCCTCCCCTGGGGGTGACTGAGATACCCTTGCAGGATAGTGTAGGATAGATAGTTAATGAGGACCAGAGCTCCGCATGGACAGCGGAGGTCGTTTTCCTCTTCTGGGCTGGTGGTACAGAGCCTGGGGGAGGGGCACACCACCTCCTGCTGAAACTGTGAGGACCCTTGGGGACCCTCGGAGTCTCATTCTCCCACCCAGGGAGGGGTGGTGGCGAGGCCATCAATTTAAGAGTCTTATTTACCTTGAGCTACTCAGCCAAGCAGGCACATTATTTAGGGACTAGAATAAAAAGCCATTCACTTTACTTCAATTGACCATTTAGTTCAATTTGCGTGTTAGTGCAGGTAATTACTGCAGTAATGACACGTGGTAATCGGGCTGATTGGGAGCCTGCCGGCTCTGTATTAATACCTCCGTCATATACACTAATTACCCATGTGTTGCCATGGTTATCTGCATGGACGCCGTGTTAACGACACCCTGGAAACATAGAGCAATAGCGGGTGTTGAATTAAATCTTTGTGTTCTCAGAGCTAAAAGCGCGTTTCACATAAAATAATCATGAATAAAATGAGATCATCTTGGCGGAGTTGCCAGGAAGCTGATTAACCGAGCTGTGTAAATGTGACTTTACCCCACTCAAGAATCAGAGTCTCCCAAACGTTGTTGGGTTGCTAGGCAACGCCCCAAGATTACATCACTCACCGAGGCTGAGCTGCTCGCAATGTCATCTCTGCATGGTTACAGCACTTCTGTGGAGAGGGTGAGTGTAACAGCGATGACATTACTTTCCCCTGAGTGATGGGTATAAGTGACTGGCAGGCCTCTGAGGACCGAGGAGGGAAGGTTTAGGAATACCTGGGTGACGCACTAGGAGTGTGACGGATGTTCCACTGGTGATACTAATGCGTGCGCATGGGAAGGTGTGTGCCTAGGTAGGCAAGGGGTCTGAACGCTTGGTCAGAGGAGCTCACCCTCTTCCTAACAACGAATGGGCCACTGCCAAAGGAGCTACACAACCCGAGCCGGGAAAGCCCATCCCGCACCACCAGCGTCCCTCCAGCTTCACCTGAAATGTGAAGCCTCAAAGCAAACTACGAGGAACGGTCCTGAGCGCCACACTCTGGGAGGCGATCATGGGAAGCTGATGGCCAGCGGAGAGGAAAGGAGGTTGGGAGGGCAGAGGTCGCCTGCATGAGCGTCGTCGTTTGTGGACTCTCATCTGTCCCTTTAGCTGGCCCCACCACTCTCTACCCGGCCCTTCTGGTCCTGCGACACCATCCTGGGGTAATCCTCTGATACCAACTCCTCTCTGGGGTTCGATCTGCCAGATCATATAGCTCATTCCCACACTACGGCCTTTGCGTTCAGCACTCCCTGAGGCTCTCCAGATGTTCACTAGCCCTCTACCAGCTCACTCTCTGACTCTGGGCTCCCGGCTCTGGGATCCATCCTCAGGGTCTGGCCTCCCCTGGCCCCACCCACTCCTAGCTTGATTTGCGGTGTGACATGTCTCATGTCAGAAACTGAGCTCTCTGCTTAGGAGTTTGCCAAATTCCATCCTCCACTACCTTGGAGCCCACAGGAGAAGTAGAAAGTTCCATTTCCTTGTCTGAGGTCAACACACAATGGAGCTGGTGACAGGTAGACACTCGGATGACTTTAGGACATCTCAACACTGTCCAGGGGGACAACGCTTCTCTTTTTAATCCCTGGGAGGTATCCCGAGGCAAAGTGTAACTCGGCGGGCCTTGGTGTAGCGTCACCAGGGAACCAGAGAGGAAAGAACACGGGCAGGCTAGGAGCTGGCGTTTGTTTTGAGAGGTGTGTGATGCTGCCCACTGTGAAGACAATTTGCTGGGCATAGCTGGCAGTGGGCGCCACCACAGGGCTGACTGAGGGTCTCTGGAATTTCCCGATTTGGCATGCCCTTCAGGGACAAAAACCACTGTGACTTCAGGCTGCGAGTCCAGCATGGAAGCTGAGGATGATCAGAGTGTGCGTGCTTTCTACAAGGTGGGCTTCATGGCCAGCTCCATGGGGGGCTGGGGCAGGTGTGCTTTTTGGCGCTACTTTATTGGATTCTTTTCCCTACCGCCCTCCTCCACCCATATTCCACACCAATCCTTCCTAACCCCCTCAACACTAGGTAGCAGAGAAAGAAGATTAGATGGGAAGGGGCAGCAATCTCTATACTATTTCCTGCTGATTATGGAGTTGAGTTCCTTGGGGCAAGTCCAGTCTTTGTAGTCAGGATATTTCCAACCAGCGATGTAGCGATGTAGTGATGCAGCGATGGTGATGTAGCGATGCAGCGATGCAGCGATCCAGCAATAGCAAAAGCAGCAAATGCAACAGCAGGAACCAGCAGTAGCCACAACGAACCTTCCCGGAGCTCTCACATTTATACCCTCTCAGGAGTCCCCAGAATTCCAAACTTAACAATCTGCAGCTGGCAAAAATCACACCCCCTCCTAGAGCACAAGACAAAAATCACAGTTAGCGAGTGTGGACACTCTGAAGCAGCCCCATATCCCACACCCGGAATTAAAACGAAAACATAATCACAGGATAACTGGGTTTTTAAAGAAACCAAAATTCTCCACCGCAGGCTGGGGCTGGTTCAAGGCTGCAGGCTTGGAATGGGGGAGCAGAGGGTCCCCCTCTGAATGATATGCTTGCCTTGCACAGATCCGAGGATCTTTGTCACAGGGTCATGTAAGGGCCACACTTACATCTGGCTGCTTCTGCAGTGCTGGGTCTACAGACCGGGCTCCAGCCTCTGCAGGCAGGCGCTCTGCTGTAGGGCCATGAAAGGCAGCCTGGTTTCTGGTTATACTAAGGTTGGAAACCTTGGCGACCCTCAGGGATGGTAGGCATTTTGCCACACTCCTGGACACCAGGCTCCTGGCATGAGGCCACAGCTCTCTATAGGCTTGTGGCCATCAATCACATAAGGGCAATGCCCCAACCCCTCCACAGGTAGCGGACGTGACGTGACCACAGGTCACATAGCCTCAAGACAGATCTCCATTTTAATGAGGTACCTAAAGGCCTAGAGGCTTAGCCAATAAACTCCCCTTCCCAGACACTCCTCCCTGCAAAAGGTGTTTAACCTCAGCCCCACCCCGAGAAAGGTGGGTATGGTTTTATTCATCACCACTCTTCACTTTGACAATAAATGCTTTAAAACCATGGACTGCTTCTTTTCAGCAGGATCTGCTGTGGGGAGCAATGGAACAGGCCTTTATCTAGAGAGCCTAATCTCTCGCAGAAGGCCTCTCAGCATTCCTAGCCACGGCCTCCACCGAGCCAAGCTGTCCCTGCTGATAAGCCAAGGACTCTCCTCCCTGTGGGACACAGCCGGAGCTCTCCCCTCTTTTCCCCTTTGGCCCCCGGCTAGATCCAACCCATGGGCCTCCACTCCATTCTCATCTCTTCTGCAGCATCCAGCGGTGCCTGGGTACCCAAGAGCCTGAGAACCCGACAGCCTCCGCCTCCATGCAGGCCTGGGGACCCCTGAACCAGCTCTGAAGGTCCCTGGGGACTTCAGACTGTGCTCTCCCACCCTTGGAGTGGTGTCCTGTGGCTTCACATAGCTCAGCACCCACCCGGCCAGCACTGGTGTGGGGTAAGTGCAGTCAAAACTCCCGCAAACCGCCTCTACCAGTGGCCCGAACCCTGTGGCAGAGTAGACCCAGGACACGACACCCCAATAACCTGACACTCCACCACTAAATGCTAGCTTATGTTCTCTCTCTCTCTCTCTCTCTCTCTCTCTCTCTCTCTCTCTCTCTCCTTCTCTCTCTCCCCTCCTTCTTGGGATTTCTTTAAGTTGTCTAGGTTGGTATCCAACTCCTGGGCTCAAGCAATCCTCTTGCCTTAGCCTCTTGAATAGCTGGGGATGCCCAGCAGCTGTGCACTCAGATTAGGGTTATATCTTCACATTCTTACCAAGAGCCTGATGGGATAAAGTGCTTTACATAGTAAGAACAACATGGGGACAAGACACAAGGGGCGGGGATACCCTGGCCTGGAGTGTGTGTACATGTGTGTACATGTGTGAGTGTGTATGTGTGTGTACTGGTGTACATACATGAGTGCATGAGTGCGTGTGTGTGTGTGTGTGTGTGTGTGTGTGTGTGTGTCTATAGAGTAGTGAGCCACCACTGACCCTAAGGCAGAAGACTCGTGGGCATCCCTGGAAAAGAGAGTCCTCTGTCCCCACTGCCTTGGTGAGTCCAAGTTCTCAACAATCCTAGGACTGTTCTCAGCAGGCCAGAGAGCATGGGGGGGGGATGGGACTTACATGAACTGTATACTCTGTACACATATAGGTCTATAGCCAACTGCCATTGCTGCTGCTGGGATCTCACCAGACACACCATTTATGCACCCAGAATGCCAACATTGGGAGTTCAACTAAAGGCCTCATCACCAACTGCACTCAACCAGGATGGGGGCTCATGAGGCCCTGGCAGGGACTCTCGAGATACTAGGTCCCATACTGGACAAGGACCTGAGAGTAGGTATGCCTGGCTTCAGATTTCCCAGGGCTGTGTGTGGTGACAATCTGCTGGCCCTCCTTTTTGCTAGATCTAGAATACCCACTGGATTTGGAAACTGAATCCCAGTTTCTTCATCATGTTATCCACGAGTTTTTCCATTTCCATTCATGGGGCTGAAATGCTCTACAGGGGTTAAGAGCAAAGCCTGAGAAAGCTGACTTTCCACTTCCCTTCCTCTCCCTTGCGTGAAGCCTGAATGGTGCCAATCTGCTCCCAGACCTGCTTGGGAAATGCTCTGGCAGGGAGAACTTGGCACATGCTGTCTGTAAGCAGGGCAAAGGTCCTCCCAGCCTCAGCTCCCAGATTTGCAGCCACTGCCAATGTTGCTCGGCCCAGACCCTCTGACACAAATGCTTTTGTTTCTAGCAGGCTCAGGGTCCCTGCCCAGCCCATTGCATCTGAGCCAAGCTGTGCTATTAGTTGGAGGGTTCCAGGTTTATCCTGTGATCTAGATTCTCCTCCTTTCTGCCACAAGCCAACCCAACCATATAGACAATGTATGGCCAACTAGACCATGGCCCATAGAGGCTGACTTACAGCGTGTTGTGCTGGGTGCTGCTTGGGACTGACCTAGAGCAAGGCCTTAGAGGCCCCGAGGGTTGAATGATAATAACCTGCTGGATGTGGTTCTTAGCAGGCCTCCAGGGCCAAGGGAGACATTGAAACTCAGGCTGGGAGACAGAAAGAAAACTGGAAAGTTCTAGAATGCTAACCAGGCATGGTAGCACATACCAGCTCCTAAGAGATGGAGGTAGGAGGAGTTCAAGTCAGCTTTGAATACATATTGAGTTTGATGCTAGCATGGGCTACAGGAGATTCTGTAACAACAACAACAACAACAACAACAACACACCAAACCAAAAAAAAAAAACAAAAACAAAAAAAAAAAACAAAGAACAAAAAACAAAACAAAACAAAAAAAACCCCAAACCAAACTAAACCAAACCACAACAACAGAAAACCCTGAAAAGTTCTAATAAGGTTGGGAAAATGGTTCAGAGGAAAAGAGCGCTTGCTCTGTAAGCATAAGGCTCTGCATCTGAATTTCTGGCAGCCACATAAAAAGCTGGGCACGGATGTGCATCCTTATAACCCCAGTACTGAGGAGGCAGAGGAGGAGACAGGAAGATCCCGAGAGTCAGGTATCTATCTAATCAGCCTAATAGAGGAGGTGAACTTCCAGTTTAATGAGAGACCCTGGCTGAAGGCAATATGGCTGCAGGCAACAGAGGGTGATACCTGGTGTGGTGGTTTGAATACACTTGACCCAGGGAGTGGCATGACTAGGGGTGTGGCTTTGGGGGTGGCCTCTGGACTCTTCTAGCTGGCCATGAGACAGTTTTGGTTGCAGTTGGATAAAGATGAACTCTCAGTTCCTCCAACACCATGTCTGCCTGAACACTGTCATGCTCCCCGCTTTGATGATAATGGACTGAACCTCTGAACCTGTAAGCCAACCCCAATTAAATGTTGTTCTTTATAAGAATTGCCTTGGTCATGGTGTCTCTTCACAGGAATGGAAACCCTAACTAAGATCTGGTGTCCTCTAATGTGTGCATATGCCCTCACATGCATGTACTACATAATACACCATACACAAAACCCTGTACACACACATGTTCAGGAAGAGTGCTCCATGTTCAGTGCCCAGAGGTGGTAAGCTGGGACTTGGGGAGAAGAAGCAGATAGCTGGTGAAGGTTGAGGCCTCAAGTGTGCATAGTTGCTGGCATATGTTGGCCAGTAACAGCTCTACTTCTGGGTTTGCTGGCTGGCTCTGAGCCTATTGCTCTTCCTGTCTCTCCTCACAAAAGTCGTGGCATGACCTTTGGCACAGGCAGGTGTAGGCTTTGATTTTTTCAAAATCTATTTTTTTTAAATTTATCTTTTGTATATGAGTACACTGTAGCTGTACAGATGGTTGTGAGCCATCACGTGGTTGCTGGAAATTGAACTCAGAACCTCTGCTAGCTCTGGCCCCGCTTGCTCCAGCCTTGAAATTAATTTATTATTATATGTAAGTACACTGTAGCTGTCTTCAGAAACACCAGAAGAGGTGTGTCTCATTACGGATGGTTGTGAGTCGCCATGTGGCTGGGATTTGAACTCAAGACCTTTGGAAGAGCAGTCAGTGCTCTTAATCGCTGAACCATCTCTCCAGACCCTCAAAACATATTTTTAATAATGGTTCTTAAATGCTTTAACCTCTCTTCTAGCCCACCACCTACAAGAGGTAGTGGAAAAGAAAGGTTATTAGGATATGGGGGAATTGGAAATATTTCTTTGGAGCCAATCCAATCTGCGTTGTCAGGATATATACCAGTAGTCTAGTTCAGTAGTGTCAGGATAGCAAATGTGAATCGGTAGCAGTGGCATGACCCAGCAGAAAGAGCCAGGCCTCAGCCAAGTCGGCAGGAGGCAGGAGGAGGGACTAGGACCTGCAGGGGCACCAGTGGAAGTTCTCTGCTGTGCCTCTCTCAATGAAGTGAAGTTCAGTGAAGACTAAGACTTGAGACCAACAAGACGTTGCAAAGCTAGCCATGCAAGCCCACTGCCGCTGCCTGCTGAGTCCTGTTTATACTTCCTCCAAACATCACATGTTCTTCCACATGAGTCTGTATCAGCTGACATCACTGCCAATCAGCCTGAGTCCATGGAAGCAACAAGAAGCCACCAGAACACCACCAGATTTTTTTTTTTTTTGGTACATTCCTTTCTATGAAGTCGTAACAAACAATGACGATTCAAAAATGACAAGGTGTACCAATACCATCTCGCGTTGTCTACTGGCTGATGGGTCCTTCTTAACACCATGCGTCCTTCCATGTATTTGCTTTAACAAAACATCCTTTCACCTGCGTCAGTCACCTTCAGTGAACATTCCTTCCCATGTCTGCCTTAGCAAAACATTGTCTCACCTATGTCTGATTCAAAATAACACTCCTTCGTGTGTCTGTCCCAACAGAACGCCATCTGACACAACTGACTTGCCAAAAACACCCCTGAGTTTCCCCTTCAGGCAGGTACTGCAGAGACAAGATGCGAAGGCTCAGATGGATGACATGACTTGAGAGCTGGTCATTAGCAGAGTTGGCCCTGGGTCCACTCCTCACGTGGGCACTGAAAACACAGAAAACACGAAGTGGACCAGAGACAACGTTCCTGTCCCTGTCCCCTGGGCCTGGACTGGGAAGGATCTGCTCACAGTGGGGGCCGGCTGCCTCATAGAAACCCAGCCTCCATTGCTCAGCCCTCCCCAGCTTCCTGCCCACGAGCTGCTTGGTAGGTTGGGTTGGGGATGGAGGGTGGCTAGCACCTAGGGACTGCTGTCCTAACCAACACAAAAGCTTGGCCTTCCTTTGTCTCCCATCAGCCCTGATGTGCTTCAGGTGTTAGTTGCCTCTGTGGTGCTTGTGGGTTCCCAGTGGCAAGAAGCCTGTGGGCTGATTCATTTGGGACCCAGCACAGCCTAAGGATGTGCCAACATTCAGAGACGATCCACTTAGTGAAGAGGAATGCCAATATCCAAGACTCATTTTATTAACTATGCCTGAGACGCTCACTAGTGTGGGGCTATTAAAATCCCCAATGGGCTTCAAGCTACCATCTGTAGGAGTGGAAAGGTTCCTCATAGGATGGTAGAGGACATGGTCTCTGGACAGTGGGAACAAACTAAATGCCTTTGGGCTGTTTGCTAAGCACCTGCTCTCTATAGACTGAAGCCAAGGTAGGGTAGTCAAGACCTACATTTACGTTCAGTGTTGCCTGTGCTCAAAAGTGACCTTGCCAAAGTAATGGTACCCAGGAGAGTCCTGCTCTTCTAATCTGTAAATAGGAACTGTGTGGGAGGGTGACGGGGGCGGGGCATGCGGAGAGCAGAGCCAGTGGCTCATGCCGATGCCTTTTTGCCCCAGCTCTTCTCCTCCAGGCCCCATTAAGCTATGTGTACCAGGTCGCTTCTGCGGTGTGGGAAGGGTGCCTGTGCTGTGACTCCAGAAGGGATCTAGCAGGGCGTTCTAAACTGTAATCAGTCTGCAGCGAGTGCCACGTGCTGGGAGTGCTAAAGAGAAACAAGGACTGTTGCTCAGGCTGCCTTCTCGGAGGCTGAGGGTGAACTATCCTAGCCTTCCTGTGGAAGTGGGAACCATATCAAGATGTTTAATATGCATGGATGGGAGATGCAGAGAAGAGGAGCAAGGGAGGTCCTTGGACGCCTCCCGCCTCCGTCTCAGTATCCCCAGCGGAAGAAGGGGACTTTTCATAGCTCTCTAAAAGGAGTTAGGGAGTCCTAGGAAACCTAGGATGTATGATCTGGATTCTGTAATGTCTGGATTCTGCTTTGCATCTAAGCTCTGTTTACTGGTAGCTGTGTGCCTTTGGGAAAGCTATACACTTCTCTGTGCCTATGAGATCTGATATGGAAAGTGGGCGTGATGACAGTCCCAGCATGTGGGGAAGATGACTCTCTTTTCCAGCTCCAAGAAAAGCAAGGAGGAGGGAGACGAGGACAAAGCAGTGGCCAGCCATTAGAGCTGATTTCTTGAAGGACGTGAGCCCCAGCCACTCAGTAGGACATCTCTGCTGGGTGGGGGATCTCCAGGGAGGGGCCTCACCCAGGGAAGCTGGGTGGGTACCGGGTGGAGGTAGGTCTGCAGAGATCCTCAGAGCTTACCCTCCCCATCCCAAGTCTCATGTTAAAATTGATGCTGTCACACCCTGGGCGTGGGGGACGGTGGTGAGGCAGAGGAGGCCTTGCCCCAGGCCTGTCTGGTAGTATGCATCTGACCTGCGCCTGGCAATTTGTGGTAAGGCAGAGATGGATGGCACCTGATTCAAGGCTGAGGCCAGCCTAAGGCTGCTGACCTTTCACTCGAGGGAGGAAGGTCTGCGTGGGGGGGGGGCTTTCACCAGGTCACCAAACTCCACCAGGCCTTCCTGCCAAGGCTCCCGGAGGGAAGGGAGCCTGGGACTTCCCAGCAGTGAGTTGCACTTGCCCTTGACTACTGTTTTGATGGCCAGACCTCTTCTCTGTCCATCAGTGCTGTCTGTCTCTGGGTCTGTAGTGAAGATCTCGAGGGGTGCTGGTGTTAGAGATATTAGTGTCCCGCATGGGAACGCACAGAAACAATGGGAAAGCATCTTTTCAAGAAAAATCCTTATACAAAGTGGTGAGCTAGGGTTGTGTGTAGTACCACTCCTACAGGCTAGAGCCCAGACTGGGCTGGCAACACGCGTGGAGCAGCACGGCTCCAGGCTTTAGCCCTGATGTCGGTGATGTGGTGCTTCTCTCACTGGTTGGAGCTTGACCTCACGCCTGATGTGATTGGTTAATAGGTGCAAAGGGGAAGAGAAGAGAAAAGGGAAAGTTTAGAAAAGAGTCTTTGCTTCGTTAGGCAGAGGAACATATGCAAGAGCATAGGATCCTGTCCGTGTCTTCTTCCCTCCTTCCTTCCTTCTTTCCTCCCTTCCTTCCCTCCCTACCTCCCTTCCTTCCTTCCTCCATTTCTTTCTTTCTGTTTCTTCCTTTCTTTTTCTTTTCTCGAGACAGCCCAAGTTTTGAACTCGAGAAGCCCCTGTCCTCACCCCTAGCTACCCCAGCCCTTGGCAGGTGACAGTCATAGGTATGCACCCTCACACACGACTGGACAAAGTCTTGGCATGGTGCTTGTGAACTTGGAGACTTGGGAGGTGGTATTAAGGCGCTTATAGAAAGAGCCTTAAGAAAGGGCTGGCCATAGCCAGGCAGTGGTGGCGCACGCCTTTAATTCCAGCACCTGGGAGGCAGAGGCAGGCGGATTTCTGAGTTTGAGGCCAGCCTGGTCTACAGAGTGAGTTTCAGGACAGCCAGGGCTATACAGATAAACCCTGTCTCGAAAAACAAAAAACAAAACAAAACAAAATGAAAATGACAAAGAAAGAAAGGGCTGGCCAGGAAGCGGTCTTCTATATAACCCTGGACCTATCAGTTCAGCCCTCTGCAAATGCACCAATAGCAGCCCACCCTGAGGAGAAGCACCATAAAGTATGTATTCTGTTGATGTCCTCGGTTCCTGCTGGGGGAGGCCAAGGATGGGGAACTGAGGCCCGTGAAGGAGTCCCCAAGCTGGCCTGTTATCCAAGGGTGAGCCACCCACTCTGCTCAGCATAGCTCTGGACAGGGTGACCTTTTGTTCTTCCCGTGAGCCTTCTTCCCCCAGGTCTCCTTTCCTCTAATGCCCTCTCTGAGGTCTTCCGCCTCCTCTCACTACAGTTTGGAGCTGGGAGTGTCTCTTCAGGGGTTGCCAGGCCCTGCTGCAAGAGGCTTGTGGTGGGGCAAATGGCCTGCAGCCCGTTGATAGAGTGGGCTGCAGGGCTCCCTGCACCCTCAGCAGCCAGCCCTACCCTCTTCCACCAGGGCCATTTCCCTGACTCCTGATTTTTCATCACAGCAGCACACAGTCTCAGAGTTACCCAAGGTCACAGAGCTGCAAGGGGAGCAGAATGAGGCCATTACGCCAGCCTCTAATGTCCCCGTGGCCTCAGTTCGCTAGCTGCCTCGATCAAGCACCCGGGACACTCCAATTTCCGCCTGTCCTGAGGTGATCGTATCAGGGCCTGAGTGATCTCCTTGCCGGCAGGCAGTGGAGATGCTGCGGCAGCAAGCTGGCTGTTCCCCTACTCGGCCACCTTCTGCGTCCACCCGTCCTCTCCCCTGGGAACAAAAGGGAGGCGCCAGCTGAGACCATCGGCTGAGAAATGGCTGGCGGGATGTCTCCCTGCACTTCACCCTTGCTCCGTGAGAGTTCAGGCTTAGTTCAGCTGCTGGCTGGCCAGGAGCGCAGTCATTGCCCATCAGCCTGGCTGGCCGGAGGGGCTAGGATGCTAGGCTCTGGCTGTCCTGTATGGGATGGGTGGGTGAGGAGTTATGCTAGCTGCGGGTCAGGGGGTCAGAGCTGCCCTCAGGGATTCTTAAGGCTCCAGACCTCTGTCACCCATCATTTTGGTTTATGAGGGGCCTGCGGTCCTGGGATATTGGCTGATGTTGATGCTGATGATGCTGATGCTGATGCTGATGCTGATGCTGATGCTGATGCTGATGCTGATGCTGATGCTGAGCCCTATGCTGACCTCCCCTCCCATCTGCTGGGTGAGATGGTCCAGGGTAAAGAACGAGTTGGCGATTCTGGATTTCTCATCCTCACCCCTTAGAAGTTTTTGTCATGGTCCGAATGTCACGCCTGGCCCATTTACAAGAGATGTGGGGGCCATGATGCTGGCTCTGGGCTGGGAAACCTTCTATTAAGATCTATCTCAATAAAAATAGCAAAAACGCAAATGTTTCTACTCGGGCAGGAAGAGACAGGCTGTGGCCTGTCCCTGGACAGAGTCCTCGGCAAGCAACGGAGGGGAATGCAGCCCCGTAGCCTCCTGGTGCTGCATTGGAAGTGGCTGTGGTCATACTCAGGACCACAGTGCTGAAACAGAGCTTAGGTAGACAGTGCTCATGGGGTGAGGTGCTGGCACCAGAGGAGATGGGGTGGACCCAGTGAGTGCGCTTATCTGGAGTGTATGTTTACAAACTCTCAGCTGAACATGGGAAGGGACAACTTCTGCCTGGGACAGTGCCACAGGACTTCTTACTTGGGCAATGGGCACAGATTACAATCAGGTGATCACTGGCTGAGATGCTGCCGTAACACAGAAGGGGACCTCAGGCCGACCGTCCCTGTGTCTCTTTTGCCCTTTGCTAGGCCTGGATTTGCTGCTGGTCCTGAAGCCCAGGGCAGGGTCCTTGGGGTAGGGACTCCTTCCAAAGGTTTGCCTGCCACTGTGCAACATGGGGTCCTCACTAGCCTGGGCCACCTTCCAGTTTTCTCTGGCTTGGGAAAGCAGCCTGTGGGGTTGGCTTTCTACTCCAGCTGGAAGGCAGGACTCTGTTAGGCATGTACTGCCTTCACCCCATGTCCCCCTGTGATTTCTACTAAATTGTAAATAAACCAACACCAGGATTAAACCCACGGGGGGATGGTGGTGGGGGACACAGAGTTTGGACTGGAACTGGAACTACAGAGCCAAGCAACATGACTTCTTTCCTTCCTTCTTTCCTTCCTTCCTTCCTTCCTTCCTTCCTTCCTTCCTTCCTTCCTTCCTCCCTCCCTCCCTCCCTCCTTCCCTCCCTCCCTTCTTTTCTTTTTTCTTCCTTTAAAAATGTTTATTTTTATTTTATGTGCATTGGTGTTCTGCCTGCATGTATGTCTGTGTGTGGGCATCAGATCCCCTGGAACTGGAATTACAAAGATTTGGGAGCTTCCATGTGGGTGTTGGGAATTGAACCTGAGTCTTTTGGTTAAGAACAGCTAGTGCTTTTAACTGCTGAGCCATCTCTCCTGCCCCAGCTTTCTTTCCCATGAGGTTCAAAGGAGAAGGCTGATGAAGACCAGGATCTCCTAGCACAGCTGTCCTGGAATCCTCAGGAAAGGGAGGCAGGTATGTCACCCAGATTCCCGTTCTCTTGCCGCAGGAAGCCCTCTGTGCTCACGTGTGGATTGAGAGACTGCTTTTGTTTGTTTGAGCGGCTCTCTGTCTCTTCACGGATCCCTTGCCTTGCTGTGGCTCTCAAATAGACCAAGTCTTCAAGGTGTCACCCTATCCCTTAAGCTAGATTGGTTGCCTTTAATTGCAATATTTTCCCCACAGAGAATGGAGCTCTGGGCTCTCCAAGTGAATGTTCTTGCTGTCCTGATGAGGAAACTGAGGCATGACTCATCTCTACAGCCAACCCAATGAGACTTGGTCATGTCCTGTTAGAGGCTTTTGACCATAGCACTTGACCTAGCTCACCCAGGTCAACTGAGTCAGACATACACACATTCTGAATGTAGCCTGGTACTGCACTTTTGTGGCCTTGTAATGATTTGGGGGACTTTCTGGTAGAGTTGAGATTTTCACCTCCAGGCTGGGTGCTCCCTCAGTATCTTGGATGGAAACCATAGACCACCCTTGAAGCTCACAAGACTCTGGAGAAAATCAGCACAGCATCTTGACTGTAACAGGAAGGAGGAATTAAAGGGGGAGGTTCTCTGGTGGTAAACTCATATAGGTCTCAACGTGCAAGTGCCTGACCTGCCTCCTGCAGAAGCCCAGAACCGTCTGAATGTGTCCAGGCCCAGAGCTTAGCGGCACTTGCTGCCTGCATTCTGTTCTAGGATCCTGGCTGGGTGGTTCATAAGTGCTTATAACTCCTGTTCCATGAGGTCATACTCCCTCTTGTAGTCTCCAAGGGCACTACACTCATGTACACATACCAACAACACACACAGACACAGACATACACACACACACACACACACACACACACACACACACACACAGAGAGAGAGAGAGAGAGAGAGAGAGAGAGAGAGAGAGAGAGTTAAAAGACAAAAAATAAATATTAAAAAGAAGCCTAGGGGTGTTTGGTGGGGTTCTAGCTCAGGTGGCCAGAGCATCTCACCAGTCACCTGGAACTGGGGTGGAGCTGGGCTACGGGGCTGTCAGTCACTAGGAAAACACATGCAGAACTGCATTTTCTGATTCCCAACATGTCCCCCTGGTGTGAAGCCACTTAGGGCAGAACCATCTGGTATTTCTTGCTGATAGGTAATAACTCACACTCTGGAGGACACGCAGCGCCTGAGGGGATGCCACCTGCTTGAGACCTGGAAGGCCATAGTGTGAAGCTTCTGGCTAGCTGTGTGTTTGGAAGATGGCGGAATGGCCGTCAGGAGCTGGATGGAGTGTGGTTCCCACGGCCTTCCTGCTGTGGAGTAGTCTCTATCCCACACCCGACCTTCATCAAACAGAACACATCTATGGAGGACCCCTGGCTCAGCCAGCCAAGATGTCCCAGATCCGAAAGGGTGTACAATCAAGAGATGATATTTGAGTTATTTGAATATGATCCTTTTAAAAAGCAAAGTTAAGTTAAAATGAACGCAAGCGAGATGTCTACTGAGGCTCGCCGGGCTGGGTAGGGCCTCTCCGAAATCCCTGTGTGATGGCTGTTCTTGGTTGTTAACTTGACTACATCTGCAATTGACTAAAACCCAAGAGGCTGAATACACCTGCAAGGGATATTTTTTAAATTAAATCATCTGAAGTGGAAAGACCCACCTTCAATTCAGATCTTTTGAGATAGGACGATCCACCTTTAATCTTGGCTACCCTTGCTGCTGACAGCCTATATATGGACATGGAAGAGGGAAGCTTTTGCTCTTTGTCTGCTTGCCATGGTAAAGCCATCCCTTGACTGGTATTAGATCCCACTTCAGGGTTCAGGTATATGCTGAAGGCCAGGCGAGATATCCAGCCTTAGGAACTGAACAACTGCTGGACTCTTGGACTTTCTATGGGTAGACAGAACAATAGTTCTATTGTTGAACTAGCTAGTTCAACATGACTACAACCTGTAAGTATCTAGGTATCTGTCTATCTATCTATCTGTCTGTCTATCTATCTGTCTATCTATCTATCTATCTATCTATCTATCTATCTATCTATCTATCTATCTGCACCTTGTGCTTCCACAGCTTCACAGACCCCCAAACCCCCAGGCCAAGAAGCAAAACATGTTCATGGCCCAGCTCAGTCCTTGCCAGGATCGTAGGATGGTAGGGGTGACTGCAGCTAAGTCCCCAACACTTATTTCAGCCCCCACATGGCTCGGTTAGGGACTGACCCCCTCTCTCTCCCCAGCAGGGTGACCCTTCCAGTGTCCTTTCCTAGTCACCCAGGGCCACCGACGCTGGCCTAATCTATATGGCTGAAACTGGCAGCCCCAGCTGAGGTTATTGTGTTTTGCCTTGAGATGCTCGGATTTACTGGGTTATTGGATCATTTTTCACTCTGCTTCTGTGGTAACCGGACTTGGAAAGGAAAAGTCCGTGGTGCCTAAGCATGATGGAAGAGGGTTGGGCGGGCGCAAGAGCCTGCCAACCTGCTGGGGCTAACGAGACGGGGTCGGAGGAGTGCGTGCTTGTGGCCCTGTGGCCAGAACAGCATGGCAGGAGACCACGGAAAAGCCCAGCTGCTGTGGGAAGGAACCTGCCCTGCAGTTCTCCACACATCTGATACCTTCTACACCTGTGTCATCCAGCTACGGCGTGTTACAACTGTAATATCTACCCAAGGCGGAAAATAATAGACCTTTTTGTTTTGGGGATCTCTTAGGGCATAAAAAGGAGAAATAAGTACGAAATGGCTGTCTTGAGGAAAGCTTCCTCTGGCGTTCTGTCACCTCCCCTTTCCCTCCTCCCTCTTCTTCCTCCTTCTTCCTCTCTTCTGAAATTGGATTATTTCGGAGCCTACACAGCACTTGTGCAACACCCGAACCTGTCCCAAGAGGGCCCAGGGGCGTCCTCGGCCTCGGTTTCTAGTGGGTGAGTAGTGAGGGTTGGCGAGGATGTGGGGGACTTGGGTTAGCCTGCAGGGTACGGGCAACCCAAGAGCAGGCCTGAGCGTGTGTTTACAACGCAACATCTGGTCACCATCCACAGACACTTGTGGCACAGGGACCCAGCAGGCTGCAAGAGGTTGGGGCCTGGAACAGAGCTCGGGTGGGGAGAGACAAAAAGAGACAGAAAAAAAAAATCAAAGAATTTGGCACTTAAATGCTACAAAGGGATTTGAGGAAAGAGGTCTGGGGACCCTGCTGTGGGCAGTTGGTGGCGCTGAGGAGATCAGTAAGGGGACTTCGTTCCATGTAGATCAGAACAAACTACCGCAGTCTCTTGAGTTTCCACAAGGGCTCTACCGTTCGGCCGGGGCAGAGGGATAGATAGGTTCACTTTCGTATTCTGTATCCTAAAAGCACACCTAAGTCCTGTTTTGGATGAAGGAACTGATTCCCGACTCTCTGGAGTGCCAAGCCTCCACCCCACAACACACATACATGCTCTAACCACTCACTCTGGAGCCTCAGGTTTAAATCCAGCCATGCCTGGCCACCATGAAGGGTACAAAGGCCAGGCTTTGCTGGGTGCTTCTCCTGAATCACGTTTGTCCGAATGTACATTCTGTGCCACGCAAAATGACCTGTCCTCAAGTGTGGGGTTCAATGGGATTCAGTAGCGCATAGTAGGTGCACTGGGTGGTGTGGCCAACACCTCTGTCTGGCTCTAGTGCATTTTCAACACTCTGAAAGGAGTGAAAGGGGCAGGCGAGTGCTTCCTGCCACGCACAGAGCCCCGGGTGCCATCCCCAGGGTCACATCAGTATCTCAGCACTCCAGGAGAGGTAGGGGCAGAGGAGGTCATCCTAAGTTATACAGGAAGTTTGAGGCTAGCCTAGGCTACAAGACACCCTGTCAAAATAGGAACAAGAGCAAAAACAAAAACAAAATAAACCGAGGGAGAGAGAGACAGAGATGGAGAGAGACAGAGAGACAAAGAGAGAGAGAGAGAAAGCCATTCTCACAAATCCAGTCATGCCTGTGTGTCTTCTTTCAGAGCCCGGAGTCCCCCACCGTGCTGTCTGTGTGGACTGGCTTATTCTGTCTTTGTTTGTTTTGTGTTTTGTGCTTTTTCACGGAAACGGAGCCACTTACTAAATGACCTCTTGAGGGTGGCGCCTATCACTGAGCGCCATATTTCGAAGGTGTACCCACGCTGTGGTAGGCGTTAGCGTACCGCTCCTTACTTGTCTTAGTCACTGTTCTACCGCTGTAAACATGACCACAGCAACGGTTACAAAAGAAAGCGCTTAACTGGGTCTTGCTTAAAGTCTCAGAGTTCATTACAGGCAGACACAGTGCTGCAGAAGGAGCTGAGAGTTCTACATCTGGAACAGCAGGCAGGCAGGAAGAAAGAGAGAGAGCCATTGGGAGTGGCTTGGGTGGTTTCTACCTCAAAACTCACCCCCAGTGACACACTTCCTCCATCGAGGCCACACCTCCTAATCCTTTCAAATAGTTTAACTCTCTGGTGACCAAGTATTCAAATCTATGAGCCAGATGGGGGTCTTTTTTTTTTCTTTTGGTTTTTCGAGTCAGGGTTTCTCTGTATAGTCCTGGCTGTCCTGGAACTCATTCTGTAGACCAGGCTGGCCTCGAACTCAGAAATCCGCCTGCCTCTGCCTCCCAAGTGCTGGGATTAAAGGCACACACCACCACTGCCCTGCAGGTCATTCTTATTCAAACAGCCACAGGACTTCTTGTGGCCGAGTAACATTCTAGTGTGTGGACATACTACACTGTCTTTCATCTATTGATGGGTGTTCAATTTCATTTTATCTGCGCACTGACCCACAAGACATGCACTGATGTGGTTTCTGTTTGAAAGTTGAAGGTACTGAGGCTCTCTGAGGCCAGGTGGCATGCTGAGGATGGTTTTACATTACACACCAATCCTGACGGTCCCTGAAGCCCCAGGACTTGTTACTTTCCTTCTAGAAGTCTTTTTTTTTTTTTTGTTTTTGTTTTTGTTTTTGTTTTTGTTTTTGTTTTTTTTTGAGACAGTGTTTCTTTGTATAGCCCTGGCTGTCCTGGAACTCACTCTGTAGACCAGGCTGGCCTCTAACTCAGAGATCCACCTGCCTCTGCCTCCCAAGTGCTGGGATTACAGGCGTGTGCCACCACCGCCCGGCCTCCTTCTAGAAGTCTTTAGGAAGGAACTGGAGAGATGACTCACTGGCTGCTCTTCCAGAGGACCCAGGTTCAAGTCCCAGCACCCACATGGCAGCTCACAACTGTCTATAACTCCAGTCCCGGGGATCTGATACCCTCACACAGACATATATGTAGTCAAAACACTAATGCACATAAAATAAAAATAACTCTTAGAGGTCTTTAGAAGGGCATTTTTCTGGGCAAAGAACTCTAGCCTAGTATACCAGTTCCTTGAAGACACTGAGTTTAAGCCGGTGTGGTGGTATATGCCCATCTAAGACTGGACTTACGGACACGGGCTTGCCTCTGCTTCCCCAGTGCTGGGGTCACATGTGTGAGCCGCTACACACAGCTCAGTTTGTTTTTGTTTTTGTTTTTGGTATAACCAAAACCATATTATGTACATGTGTGAAGACGCTATCCAGCTGGCAGGCCCCGTGGCCCAGTGGGGAGAATACTCACTGCTTTTGCAGAGGACTCGGGTTCAGCTTCTGGCATCCACATGATGATTTACAGCTATCCTTAACTCCGGTTTCAGCCCTCTGCTGACTCCCTGGGCACGAGGCACACATGTGGTACACATACATAGATGCAGGGAAAATGTACATATATAGACAAACAGATTAAAAAACTATATAGGCAGCATCAACCTTTAAAATTATTTTATTTTATTATTATTTTTTTCTTTTCTTTTTTTTTTTTTTTTCGAGACAGGGTTTCTCTGTGTAGCCCTGGCTGTCCTGGAACTCACTCTGTAGATCAGGCTGGCCTCGAACTCAGAAATCCACCTGTCTCTGCCTCCCAAGTGCTGGGATTACAGGCGTGTACCACCACCGCCCGGCTTATTTTTATTTTATGTGCATTGGTGATCTGACTGCATGCATGTCTGTGCGAGGGTGTCAGGTCCCCTTGAATAGGAGCTTCAGGCGGGCAGCTGTGAGCTGCCATGTGGGTA
This sequence comes from Apodemus agrarius, assembly GCA_964023405.1. NCBI lineage: Eukaryota > Metazoa > Chordata > Mammalia > Rodentia > Muridae > Apodemus > Apodemus agrarius. The sequence continues at coordinate 158,928,998 of OZ030008.1, read as the reverse complement.
TTGAACCTGGGTGCTCTGGGAAGCGGGCAGTGCTCTTAATTGCTGAACCATCTTTCCAGCCCCATAAGTAAATTTTTTAAACAATAAAATGCTATATTGCTGCCCCCTTATTTGGTGGCTATTATTTGAGACAGCGTCTTACCATGTAGCCCTGGCTGTCCTGGAACTCCCTGTGTTGACCACACTGGCTTCCAACTTACAGAGGCCCACCTGCCTCTGATTCCTGAGTGCTGGGTTTAGAGGCGTGTGCCATCACATCTGGCTGAAACTCAGGATTACATATAATTAATGTATGCTAATAAAACATTAAATTAAAAATACCCGGCCTGGCAGGTGTCCTCATTCCCTGTGGCTCCAATGCAGTATACAGTAGGTGCTATATAAGTGATCCCATCTTGACATATGTGGCATCCACTAGATGAAGGGAGCTGGGTCCACAGCTGGGGCTGCGTGTCTGCTTGGGAGAGGAAAGGAAGCATGTTGGGGGGCAGGGCCAGGACACCCCTTCTGGAGAGATGTATATTTCTCTTTTGTCCTGCCCTCCGCAGAGAAAAGGTTCACTCTTCAATAAGTGGGGGGGGGGGGGCTGGAGGAGGGGACAGCCACTGAACAGGCCAGTTATCACTGGTTTTTAGCTGGGACAATAAAATTTTATGAGCTATTAAATGCTCCTAAACCTCCTTTAACATATAAACCCGAGTGTCTGTGATTACCCATTAAGAAGAGCAGGTCCGTGGGAGAAGGCTCACATTCCGCCCTGACAGGTCCCAGCAGTGAAACTTGGAACCTGCTTTGTTGGCTGATGGGGAGGCACCGTCTCGGCCCTGGCCTTGAGTTTGGCTGTGGCTGGACAGTGCCTCACCTCTGAACCTTGTAAAGGCTTCTGCTTCCAGTCATGGCTCCGTGGCAGTGAGGTAACTGTAGAGCCCAGGCCAGCACTGCCCAGCAGCACCTTGGCAAGAGGTCCACATGTCTCCGAGGGCCAAAGGAAAGTGGAATATGTGTGGTAATTACAGTCAGGGCTGGCTCTGAGAGGTGGGCCAGGGAGACCCTGAGCTGGAGGTAGTTGGGATCCTCTCCATAGCTGAGGTTGACTGCCCTTGGAGATGGGTGAAATCATCACAGACACGGCACAGATTTGAGAGGAGCCTGGGCTGCCCTATCCCATCGGGGCCAGGCAGGGGCTTGGCCAACTTGAAGTGTTCTGAGTTGGTATTCTGAGGCATGGGGTTTAGGGATCCCAAGGTAGGAGACTCAACAGTGAATGGTCCCACGAGGGCTCTTAGGAGTGGTAGACCCCAGCCAGAGGACTGGCACTGGAAGGCCGCCCTATGGAGGGTGTTTCCTGACATGGTTACAGACCTGGCTTTCCTAGGCTCTCCCATTCTGAAGCGGTTGGGGACATCCAAGCTGCATTGGCTACACTTAAGGCCCTGGGGCTGTAGCTGGGCCCTTAGACTGGGAAGGTCAGAGCCGGCCTGAGGGAAGAGATGGCACCCCGCAGGACAGCGGGGGAGGTGGGGGAGCAGTCTGGCTCTCGTGCAGACCAAGGAGGGTAGATGCGACCAGGAACACATCTGAGGCTTGGTGTGTGGTCTTGGCTGGGTCTCTGTATCTCACCCAAGTTTTCTCACCCGTGAAATGGGTGATGGGACCCATTTCTAGGAGGGATCTAGGACACAGGTGAGCTAAGGCCTCTGGTCATTTGTGTTCTACAAGAAGGGTGTGATGGGAGAAAATCACAGAAGACTGTTAGTGGGGAGAGGTAGCAATGACAGGGAGTGGTTGGGCCTGGTTTTGCCGTCTTCTGGGGGAGAAGAAAGCAAGGAGAGAGGCCAGGACAGCCAACTGGGTCTGGTGCAGAGGGAAGGTCATTACACTGGGTCGGCATGTAAGGGGAGTTTCAGACCCTCCTGCCCTGGGACCAGCCTCCGTGTAAACTGAGGAGTCCAGCTGCCTGTAGGAGCCTGAGAGCAAAGAGTAACCAGCCCCCAGTCTTCTAGGTGGGCACAGGTTTGGCCCTCTGCCTTCCTTGGGACAGGCCAGGGACACTCTGGTACTCTTCTGGAATGATGACAGATTCAGATTGGAGCTAATCCCAAGTATAAATCTCCCTTCTGTCAGCTCCCGTTCCACAATCATCCTGTCCCCTAAGCCCAAGGCGCCCTGGCTTGCAGCTGGGGCAGCCGTGGCGGCAGGGGCCTGGGGGGCCTGGATCTGACTGCCATGTATCTGCAGGGCTGGCGCCGGGATTTAAAGCCATTGCAACAGAGCCATTGGGAAATTCCTGTGGGGACTCTGTCTGCCGGGAGAGCTGCAGTGGAGACACTTCCTGGTCATGTTTATGTGGCTGGCTTTAATCTCCCAAACTCCCAGAGCGTGTATGTCCCCCTGGCTGGCTTCCCCAGCATGCTGAGCGCTGGGCGCTGTTTCCCCTGAGCGTGTGGCTCCAGACTGCCTAGTGCCTACCAGAGTAGGGACGGGTCAGCTTGGATTTGAGGGGCACTTGGGGTGTCATCCTGCTGTGTGGAGCCTGGTCTGTGAGACGCCAGTTAGCCTGTGTGACTGTCTGCTTGGCTGTAGGCTGTGTGATCCACCCCTAGGCCCCTCTTTGCCCCAGAGTCGGATAACTCAGGGATACTTCAGGGTGTTGGTGGCCCTTTCTCACGCTCAGCCTTTGGGAAGGGGAGGGTCTGGCCTTCATTCTAGATCACTGGCTCCTACCTAAGTCCATGGTCACCCATGTACTATTGAGAAGGGAGGGGGGGACTGTCAATTTGACACAGCCCAGATCTACCTGGGAAAGGTATCTCAAGTGAAGGATTGGCCTCTGGGCCTGTTTATGGGGGAATTGTCTTGGTTGTGAATTGCTGCAGGAGGGACTGACCTGCCGTGGGCAGCACTATCCCTAGCCAGGTGGGCCTCTGTAAGAAAGCTAGCTGAACAAGGGTCTGCGAGTGACCCAGTTAGCAGTCTTCCTTCAGGATTCTGCTTCCGGAACCTGCCCTACTTCCCTCAGTGACGGGCATAACCTGTACATTTAAATAAACACTTTCCTCCCCTAAGCTTTCTTCAGGGGCCAAGTTTAGTTCAGTCCTCTCTCAACGGTGTGCATATGTCTAGGCTCTGAAATGTTGTCACACCTGTGGCTGCAAGAGCTGCCTCAGAGCTCCACTTAAATAGAGGTGCAAGGCCAGAGAGCAATCACCCAGGCCTTCTGGTATATGGGATGTGGAGGGACAGAGAGAAGGGTGAGCTGTTTATGTAGCTGGGAGCCCTGAGAAGGTGGGCCAGGAGGAAGAGGAGGAGGAAGAGAAGGAAGAAGAAAAGGAGGAGGAGGAAGAGGAGGAGGAGGAAGAGGAAGAGAAGGAAGAGGAAGAGGGGGAAGAGGAGGAGTGATCTCAATTTTGGGAGCCACATTGGGATGGGAGGCAGGGTGGATGATGGGCTCTATGAAGGGTGAATAGTGAAGGCAGCCTCAGCACCTCCATTTCTGGATGATGGGAGTTCAGGAACCTTCCAGAGATTCTGGACAATAGATCGGTTTCTGGGGTACTGACGCTCAGAGGGTCCTGTGGAAATCCTGGGAGCTAAGTTCTACCTACCTTTCCTGAGGAACCGCCCAACTTGGCTAGCGCCCACTGCCCCTGAAGCCTGTTCAGTGCAGATCTTTCTGGAAGGGTAGATAAGTCAGGACTCTGCTGTGGGTAGGGCCTTGTGTAGCTTTCCTTGGGGTAGCCAGCCTAAGCCTGCAAACTAGGGAGCAGAGGCACTGCTACCCTCATCATCCCTGCGTCTTAGAAGGGATGCTGGTTGGCTGGAGAAACGTGGGGTTTCTTTAGGCTGAGTGCCCGTGCATGTTCTCCTGGTGGCCTTGTGAGGTGGACTGGGAGCTTGCTTAACCCACAGAACACGGGGCTCAGGCTCAGGGTGTGGCCCTGGCCCCGGGGCGCTGGTGTCTTTTGGACTGCTCTAGTCTCCTCCACACCTGGGTCCCCTCTCTTATGCTTTTGTGGCCTGGGAATTCCTGGGCACTTCTGCTCTGGTCACTGCCACCTCTCCGGCACCCCACTTTGCCGCCTCCTTCTTTTCTTCTCTTTATAGCTCCCAGGGGGTGGGGTGTCCCTGTGCACTGCATTGCAACAGGTCCTGGTGTCTGGGTCTCTCCTACCCTACAGGTCCAGTCCAGTATGTAACAGGGGACAGGAACTTCTCTAGGGGTATTATGGAAATTGGGGTCCCCTCTTGGGGTTCTTAGTCTCTTTAATAAAGGAATTCAAGAATGCACTCAAAGAGAACTCCACATGGCAGGGAGGGAGGAACCTTAGGAAAAGAGTGAGGACTCCTAAAGATGAGTCATGCACCCAACAAAGAAATTTTAAAAGGAAATATTAGTTTTTTTCTGAGCAATTCAGAAAAGTGGGTAGTCTTACAAAACTGCGTGGCTGTGACGGTGTGAGCCACCACGCTCCAGGGTGGGACTCAGAGAAGGCAAAGTACAGTCTCTCATTAAAGGGACAATTATTCTGCCTAGTTCTGTAGGGCAAGGTTTAAGGGGAGACTGACTTCCTGGGGTGGTCCCTTGGCCAGATCAATCCAGAACATTAGGTCTCCACCTAGGTCACAGATCCCATCTTTTTTTTTAATTTTTTTTTAATTTTTTTTTTTTAAGATTTATTTATATGTAAGTACACTGTGTCTTCAGACACTTTTTCTTCTCTCTCCGGTTCTGCTCTCTCCGGCCCAAAGATTTATTTATTTAAGTACACTGTGGCTCTCTTCAGACACCCCAGAAGAGGGCATCAGATCTCATTAGGGATGGTTGTAAGCCACCATGTGGTTGCTGGGATTTGAACTCAAGACCTTCAGAAGAGCAGTCAGTACTCTTTAACGGCTGAGCCATCTCTCCAGCCCGAGATCCCATCTTCTCGACCACGTGAAATGGGCCATTTCCTTAACAGGTCTTTACTGCTGCTGTGTCCCTGGGGTCTCTGGGAGACCCTAGCCTAATCTGATTGGGGACATTCCTGTTGTTCTGGTTTTGGGAGGCAGAGGATCCCCCATATGTGGACCTTTGGAGAGCAGGGATAGGGCATGGTTTTTCCTGCTTTGTTGACAGATTAAGCCAGACTTTCCCCCACCCCCACTTTCTACCCTGGCATCCAGGGGCCTGGACTTGAGGCAGGAGGAGCTGGGGGAGGACCCAGCTGCCTTCTCTCTCCCTCCTCCTATTTGCCAGCCCCACTGACTTCCGCAACTCTGGCTGCCTGGGAGGGAGGGCCCTGCCTTTTGAAGCGGTCTCTCTGGTCTCCACATCTGACTCCACCCTCCTGCCTTGGCTCCGCCCTCCAGTCTGGACTCCTGTCCCTGTCCTCGCATTCTCCTAGGACCCAGAGGGCTTGGCAGCCTAGTCTATCTTCAGCCTTTTTACACGGCTTTCTTCCCCTGACCATGTGACCTTGAGCTCTTCCATCTGAGCCCCTCTGCACGGTGGTGCATCTACAGGGGTCCCCGACCATGGAAGGATACAAGGACCTGGCCACGGTGGCCACAGTGGCCACCTGTGCCCTTCCCTTCCTCCCACTCATCTTGGGGCTTCTCTGCTTTCCTGTAAAGGAATCGGGCTTTAGCAGGCTTTACAGGACCAGGGCCAGCCAGCACAGGGCATCTCAGTTTCACCATGTGTCTGCCAGACTGGGATTTTGGGGGCAACTCAAGACATGTCATCCCTACTCTCTAGTGGCTGCTTTCTCATGCTTTGCTAGTGGGGAGGGCACTGCTGGGCCCCTCCCTTGCTCCCTCCCTTGGATACTTCAGGAGAGGATTCACTTAGCCTACGTGTTTTGAGTGTCTTTGGTTCACAGATAGCCAAAGGATCAGCTCTGCCAGGAGAGCCGACCCCTACCCTCACTGTAGGAGCTGAAGGGGTGGACACCCTGCCTGCCCTGGCATTGGCTGGCTCTGCTGCAAGTTCTACTGATATGCATTTCCCAAATGGTTCTCCTGGCTATGCTCTCTCCTGCAGTAGCCAGGAGGTGGATGTCCCTCCCAAGGCCACCCCGATGGACTGGGCAGGGGGCCAGGGACTCGGCTGTTCCATCCACCGGGCTCTCTCCAGCCACTCTAAGGACACAGTCCACTCCTGGTTCTGAGGAACATCTGTGCTGCACGAGGAGGCATAGGCCATTGTGAGCGCCAACCTACCAACCTTCTCTCCACCAGGGCCAGGTGGGGCTGAGCTCAGGCACCAGACTGGCAGGGATCTGACACTTTTCTGTCCCGTCTGTGTTCTAGGGTGCTGTTTCATAGGGTTCAGCCACCTACTGGGCAAGCTTCCGCTGAGTAGCTCCTGTGGACTCAGTCCCGTTCTGGTTCTGCTTTGATGGCGGCAGCCTTCCTTTGGACCTTTCCTACCCTCCACTCCACAGAACTGTCCCTGTCTTTACATCCTAGATTGGTTCTATGCCTCCCTGTGCTCCTTCTACTCTGTGTCTCTCTCCCTGCCTGGTGCACTAGGAGGTCCTGCTTTTTGCCTGTCCTAGGGCAGAGGCTGCCCTGCGTTGATGTCCCCAGTGCCGAGCCATATCCTTAAGTCTTTGCATATAGGAGTGGAGTGTTGGCTGCAGGCTCCCTGTAGGATGACTCAGAGAAAACCTTGCCTCCCTTGGCGGATGGGTCCAGGCCAAAGACAGCTCTTGTCACTGACACAGAGGTGGGCCACGAGGATTGGCTCCTAGTACCGGACACCTTGCCTGGCTCTAATCCAGCTTCACACTGCTGTCTGTCCATTTCACTTCTTAGCAAGGCAGCCTTGGAGGGCATGCTCTGGGGTTGACATGGTCCGGGTGGCTGAGCTGGTGTGGGGGCGGATCTTTGTAGCTAAAGCCAGCCTCTGGTATACGCTAGCACAGGGCAAGTCCCCAGTGGGGTGCCAAAGCTCTTGGCACTATCATTACAACCGAGATTGGTCCCAGATGAGCTGAGTCTGGCCCTATGACAAGTGTTTGCCCCTGAGGGCTGCTCACCTGGCTTCTTTGGCTTCATGGCTCTTCAGACTCCTTGTCTTCAGTCACCAGGTCACTGTGATCCTGACTCTAATTAGCTGTCAGGGGAGCAGGGTTCCTGGCACCCCTCCCACCCTAGGCTAGGGGCCCTGGAGCCTGGGCCAAGGACAACCTTAGCCTGTGCTCTGTAGAACTGGTGTCCTGATTAGTCTTATGTCATCCTGACCCAAGCTAGAATCATCTGAAAGGAGGGAACCTCAATTGAGAAAATGCCTTCATAAGATCCAGCTATAAGGGATTTTCCTAACTGGTGATTGACGGGTGAGAACCCAGCCATTGTGGGTGGTGCCATCTTTGGACTGGTGGTCCTGGTTTCTATAAGAAAGCAGGCTGAGCAAGCCTCGAAGAGCAAGCCAGCAAGCAGCACTCCTCCATGGCCTCTGCATCAGCTCCTGCCTCCAGGTTCCTGCCCTGCTTGAGATTCTGTCCTGACTTCCTTCAGTGATAAAATGTGGCTGTGTAAGCTGACTAAGCCCTTTATTCCTCAAGTGGATTTGGTCATGGTGTTTCATGTCAGTAATGGTGATCCTGACTTAGCATGGTTCCAGGGAGAGCTGCGTGGAGCTGTACTTGGGTATATAATCTCATGTTCACATGTTCCTGACCATGCCTGCAGTAGGTAGGCTTTTACCTACTGTATGTATGCACACAAGGGCAAGTGTACACATACTTCTTTGCCAGCGGACATACACACACGTGCACACCTTTTCTTACATGGGCAGATGGCACAATTATACACAGGTGTGCCCACACCCCTCGATCCACACAGGTAGAGCCCACCACTGTACACAGGCAGAGGCCGCAGCTGTCTGGCGTGCACACACATGCACATCCAGGGCAGTTCTGTCGTAGCACAGCCCCCTCTTGCAGCCCAGCGTCTCCTTTTGCAACTCTTGCATTTCCAGCCCAGTCCTTTGTATAGGCAGAAGCTTTCAAAACACTTCAGGCTTGTTTACCAAGCTGTGCAAGAACATTTTGTCTCCTCTCCAGCTAGGCCTTCCACGAGGAGCAGGAACGTGCCCGGCCCAGTACTGGGCCAGCTGTGCATTTGCCAATAGTGCCCCTGGCCTCTTAAAGGGCCAGCTGGGCACACCTCAGAAAAAGACAGTGGGGCTTGGACAGAGGCCAGCTGGCCAGCTCTTGCCATCCCAGTGGCTCTTGGTTCCTCGCACCAGGTCCCTTGTAAGATGAGGCATTAAAGGGCCAGAGTTTGGGGACTAGCCTGTTCACGGGGTGGGCTATGAGGGGCTCACTGGCTAGTCACCATCACAGTGTCAGAGGTTAGAGTTCATGTGAGGGATGGACTGTGACAGAGGCATATGCCAGTTCTACCCTGCAGCCTCTTGAGTTGGTGGTTGGCAGAGCACCGGGGAGGATACTGTGGTACCCTGGCCATGCCATCCTGGCACTTTGGTCCATGTCCAGGGCCCTGCATTTTCTGGGAAGGGCAGCCACTCAGTAAAGTCAGGGTGCTGCTAGAAGTTCCTTTTGCCTGGCATTTTTGGGGCAGTGGTCTTTGCCTTGCTTCTGACTTCTTCCTGAGCCCCACCCTGCAGCCTTCCCCCCCCCAACCCCCGGCTTCAGCTATTATAGACACTGTTCTTGGATCTGCAATGCCCTCTGTGGCAAGGCTAATGGCGGGTGTCCCCAACCTTTCCTCTTCCCTCCACTCTCTGTTCTCCCGAGCCTGCTATCCGCCCAGCTCATGGCCCCAGTCTCCTTTGACCCAGGACATGAAGTAAGCAGAGGGTGGGACCACCCCAGTCCTCTGAGCTTGGGGTATGCCTGAAGCACAGAAGGGAGACAGAGTAGCAGAGCCCGAGAGGTCAAGGTCGAGCAGGAAACATGCACATGACTCTATCCTTGGTAGCAAAGAGTAGCCGGGTACCCAGAGCAATAAGGGAACTGTGACCAAAGAGAGAGTCTTCCTGCTGAGAGAAGTCTTTTATGCTGTGTGAGAGAGGGTCCTTGAACCCAGGCTGGCAGGGGCAGGGTAAAAAGCAGCCGAGGCTCCTGCTAAGTCTTGCCTAAAGTACCCACGTGAGGGGCCCGCTGAGGACCTGCGGTTCTGAGGAGGAGGCTATGGGGCACCAGAATGAGGGTTAGAGTGAGGGTTAGAGGCTGGGACAAATTGGAGGCAGATGACACTAAGGTCCCTGAAGCCCCCTAGCTCAGGGCTGTGCTGTGGGTACTCTTAGGTGCTTCAACCTGGATCTTTGTGCAGACTGACACTGTCCTTGTGGCTTTGCTGGGGACTCTGGACCCCTGAATATCCATACCCTCCAAGATGCACACTCTGAAGGTGGGCAGTGCCTGCTCAGAGGCCATGGGACCAGTGCCAGAGTCCCACAACCCAGTGGCACTTCAGTGGGTCAAGGGCGCTCAGTGGGCCTTTCTCTGCCTCAGCCTGTGGGAAGGGGCTGATCTTGCCTTCACTCTAGACCTCTGGTTCCCACCCAGCCCTGCTTCTGGGTTATAGAGGTGCTTCTAAGTCCCTGACCCCTTCCAAGAAGGCAGGGGACACAGTGTAAGCTCACAAGTTATGCAGTTAGGGGAGACTGGCTCGACCCCTTCCTCAAAGTCAGTTGGGATTGGCGTGGTGACTGGGCTCTACATCTTCACCTCCACGGCTATGGGAGGTGCTTAGCTGCCCCACTTAAGAGTGAGGCCTGGCCTGTCTAAGAGCCTCCCTCGACTCCTCACCCACTGCCTCAGCCTCCCCACAGGCTAAACTGGCCTGACGGGCTGTAGGGAGACTTGGTCCTCTGACAGGAATGCAAAGCAGTTGGTGGGCGCTCGTGCTCTAACCTCCTCCTGCTCAGCTCCTACGTGGATGCCAGGTCTAGACACACCAGGCTCGCCTGTGGCCACCTTGGGAACAGGGAGGCCATCCCCACCCACTCAGGAGGCCCTGGTGAGCTGAAAGGGAGGCTCCAGGATCATCAAGACTGACAAAATATAGAAAAAGCCCATGGGCTATGCCGCAGGAACCCCCCTCACCAGGGCTGCATGTGACGGACAGAGCATGCTCTAGAGCAGCCTGCTCTCTTCAAAAGCTGGACGAGGTGGGTGCCGTGATGCCCCGGGAGGGTCGCGGCTCTCGTGGCCTGGGGCTCTCGAGCCTTAGTTTCCCTCAGTTCCTCACTCCCTTTAACTCTCAAGAATGCCATTCTCTTTGTAACGAGCTATCTCTGTTTCTGCCACCACCCACAATGCCTGGGCCAAAAAAGATCCAAGAAATCGCAGCACAGGCACAGGAGGTGCCCTCTGGACTCTGAGCCATGCCTACATGCTGTGAAACCACAGACACCCCCCCCTCCGCAGTTGAATCGTGGCCTCTACCCTGCTGTGCCCTGCCTGTGGCCCTTAGCCTTATGGCACCCCTATGTCATATCGATGCAGGCCATGGCCTTAGAGACTAGAGGCTATTCTCTTCCCACCCAGGGGCTCAGGTCTGCAGAAAAGCAGTGTGTCCCGCCCTCCTTCTCTCTAGCACTCTGACGTTGTGAGTCTTTCTTCTGGCCAAGCTGACCTTGACTCCCATGTCATCGGCCCTCCCTTTGCACAGGGAGAGCATCAGTACGTCTTCCCTTCTTCCCGTGGCCCTGCGACTCCTTAAAGAACAGCTGCAGCTCTCAGGTACCCTACAGGCTAGAAACGCTCTGGCCAGCCAAGACCCTCCTTTTGCTCCTTAGCTGGGCTGCTGTAGTCTCTGGTTCTACATGAGCCTGCCAAGGTTCTCTCTGCATTCGCTGGTTCCACACCAGCCTTCAGCACAGGCCAGCTCTCTCTGGCCTCCCTACACTGCCTGCCCAGCCTGGGAACGGATCAGTGCCCAAGCCCCCACCCTGGAGCCTTCTTCATGGTAGAAGCTGGGGATGCGGCAGGAGGTAGAGTGTTACTCCATATCAGGGGTTGATGTCCAGGTCTACATAAAACCGAATGGTGGCCGGGCGGTGGGGGCGCACGCCTTTAATCCCAGCACTTGGGAGGCAGAGGCAGGTGCATTTCTGAGTTCGAGGCCAGCCTGGTCTACACAGAGTTCTGAGTTCCAGGACAGCCAGGGCTACACAGAGAAACCCTGTCTCGAAAAACCAAAGGAAAAAAAAAGAGTCAAATTTGACCTTGTGTAATTCTGGCCTGAGAGTCTTTGGGGACTGACCTGAACACCCTCCTCTCCTGTCCACATTCTCCTGCCAATGGTGGGGCAGCCGATGTGGCCATGGCCATAGACGCAGCATAGCGTGGACACAGCATCAGCCACAAACGTTGGGAACTAATATTTTTGGCCTCTTTCTTGTCTGATGAGAATGGAAACAGAGGCTCCCAAGGTGACTGTCAAATGCGTGTACTAGGACACCACGGACAACGGTCACTATGGTTCTTATTTGTAGATAGAGGAACCCAGTGACTGTGTCTCTGTCCCCAGGAGGGAGGGAGAGATGGATATGCAGAGTGCACCTGAGAGGACAGGGTCTGCCTCTGTTTCCCCAAGGAAAGAGTCTGTGCTCCTGCCAGCCTGGGAGCGCAGGAAGGGGGAGGGGGTAGTGTGGGGCAGGCCTGATGAGACAGTGCTGACTCACACAGACCACCCCTTCCCCAGCGATCTTCACCCCTGCACTGCCTGGAGGCCCTCTTGCTGCCACCTGACCCAGGCATCTCTCTGCAGCTGCCCAGGCACCTTCCTAGGACACAAGGCCCCGAGTAGAGGCCAAGCCACGGATCTAAGAAGTGACTTTCCTGGGAAGCCTGGAGGAAACCGAGGAGGAGGAGGAGGAGGAGGAGGAGGAGGAGGAGGAGGAGGAGGACGACGACGACGACGACGACGACGACGACGACGATGACGACGACAACGACAAGGGGGCCTCCGTGAGGAATGAGGCTCTGTCCAAGGCAAGGGCTGCTCAGAGGCTTTTCAGGTCTGGCTTGCCCTGAGAACACTCAGGGGCCACAGGGCAAGGTGCTGGCTGCCGGGAGCCAGCAGAAGACACCGACTCCTTCACAGAGCCCATGGACCTGCCGGGCCCTTCTCAGCTGTGCCTCTTCTTCTAGTGGCCCCTCCCCACGACCTCATAGCATCAGAGGACAGGTGCTGGGCGCTCTTCCTCACCTCCCCACACCCTAGAGAATGTGAGGCTCCTGTGTGTACAGGCCTCCTCTGCATCCTCTTTCCTGGCATCCTGGCTGCAGATGAACCACAGTTACCAAGGCTATGGGGCCCTGGGATGCTTAGCTCTGTGCCTACCCTGCTCCCATGTTCCTGTTTCCTTCCTGCTCAGGACCCTGCCTTCCTGACAAGGTCCAGCTCAGGTGTTGTGGCCCAGAATCCCCCAGTTCCATCCTTAGAGGGGCGGCCTTCCCCTCTCTAGGCACAGGCGTGAGATCCAGCTTTTGCCCCTCTGTTGTGCCTCTGGGTCTTAGGGAGTCTGTGGTTATAGAACCCTCGGGGCTGGTCGTCATGCCTGGCACTGTGACTGTGCTGTGGCCAGGATGGATGCCCATCTTTCCAGTGTCTGGGGATTGCACAGGGCCTGTTCAATGGCCTTTTCAGGCCTGTTTGTTTCCGTTCCTATGGCACTGCCATGGGTGGGGTGCCTGCTGGTAGCCTTGGCTCCCCCTCCTGAGCTGTAACTTTCCTCTCTGGGGCCCTCCTCTCACTGCTCCACCACCCTCTTTTGTGCATAGGCTTGGGCTGGAGTCAGGGGCTGCCTAAGTTCTCCGAGGAAACAGTGCAAGCGCTGTTCTTTCCTCTGTCTGCACGTCCTGGCTGACAGCCCAGGTCTCCCCAGCATCGTGCTGCCCCTGCCTGCTTTCTGAAAGCCCCCGTCAAGCACTTGACTGAAGCTCCCTCAAAGAACAAGATCTAGAACCCAGACTTAACTAAGGCGCTGGAGGCACTCTTTCCCCAAGGTAGTTTTGTCAACTTGACACACTCTAGAATCAACCGGGACATGACTCTCAACGAGGGATTTTCACAGATCAGATTGACCTGTTGCTGCTGGTGGGGATTATCTTAATTAAATTAACGGAGGTTGGAAGACCTGCCTACTGTGGGTGGCTATATTCCTTAGAACATGCGGGATTTAATCAAGGGTTGCTGCTCTTGACCACTCTAGATGTAATGTGTTCTCTCAAGCTCCTGAGGCTGTGCCTTCCCTATGATGGACTGAAACTGGGAACTGTGTGTTAAAGCAAGCCAACCCTGTCTCCCTTAAGTTGCTTTTGACAGGGTATTTTACCACAGCAATGAAATGAATAAAATTTAAGGTCTCTCTCTCTCTCTCTCTCTCTCTCTCTCTCTCTCTCTCACACACACACACACACACACACACACACACACACACACACACACACTGCACTTGTCTAAAGCTCTGGAAGCTTCCCATGAAGTTTGCATGTAGTGGGACCAGTGACCCTAGCCTGGCTCAAGAAGGCTGTGAGCTTTCTAGCTGGCTTTGGCTCTCCCTGGGGGTGCAATAGATGTGAGAACAGGTGCCGGAAGGCCTGGGGGCATCTTTGTAGTGCCAACAGAGATAGCTTCCAGCTTATTTGTCCTCTGAAGCACCAGGTCCGTGTGATGGGAGAGTTGGGGTGTGTAGTGACTGGGTTGAGGCTGTCAAGGACACAGGATCCTTGTGACCTTCTGAATAGTTTAATGTATCCCAACCTGGAGGCTGGCTTCATTTTTAGACCTTGGTAATGAGGTTACTGTGGCCATTGGATGGGCAGGTAAGGCAGGACCAGGGAGGCAGGACAGAGGCGTGATCAGATGCCCCAGCAGACAAAGGCTCAGGCTCAGGCTCTGGGGCTGAGTCACTTTCCAGCACCTTCGGCCAACTTGGCTGCACACTTCCTGGCTGTGGCTTTGCCCAGAGGCTGTCAGACATCCAGAAAGTACTTAGGGCCTGGGGGTCCCCCCAGAGCTCTGACTGGGAACTGGAGTTGGCGCTGATGCTCCTTTTCCTCAGTCCATTTCTCCTGAATTTTCACACCCATGAGAGATGGTGGCAAGGAGTGTTTCCCTCCTCTCCTCTCCTCTCCTCTCCTCTCCTCTCCTCTCCTCTCCTCTCCTCTCCTCTCCTCTCCTCTCCTCTCCTCTCCTCTCCTCTCCTCTCCTCCCCTCCCCTCTCCCTCCTCTCCTCTCCTCTCCTCTCCTCTCCTCTCCTCCCCTCCCCTTCTCTCCCCTCCCCTCCCCCCTCCCTTCCCTTCCCTTCCCTTCCCTTCCCTTCCCTTCCCTTCCCTTCCCTTCCCTTCCCTTCCCTTCCCTTTCCTTCTTTTTCCTTTGAGACAGGGTCTCAGGGATTTCAGGCTCGTTTATCACAATGCAGCTGAGGATGGCCTGGGACTTCTGATCCTCTTTCTGCCACACCCTTGTGTGTGCTGGAATTACAACCCTGCATCACCACCCCTAGCGTATGCAATGCTGAAGGTGGGACCCAGGCTTTTTGCATGTTGGGTGAGCACTCTCCCAACTGAGGCATATCCTTGGGCTTCTATACCTTTCTAACTGATCACAGAACTCAATGATGGGCTATCATTCCAGGCTTGATGGGCCTCTCAAGTCTTCAGAAAGCAGGAAGCTAAACAGTAAGGCAGAAGAAGCTGAGGGAACGTCCCAACCCTTAGTTTCCCACTCCATCCACCCCAGGGTCCTGAATGTGGAGCTCAGAGGAGGTGGGCACTCACGCCATAAGCACTCCTGCTGTGCCCATTTCTAAGAAGGCAAGCAGGGATCCCACTCTGGCTTCTGCTCATCTCTGACTGGGAGGGACTAGTTGAAGGAAGCTGTTGCTAGGGACGCACAGCCAGTGAGCTGCCTTTGGCGGGCCAGCACACCCTCATCCAAGCCTCATGAGAGCCCCAGCGGAGGGGCTCAGCCTTCTCTGGACCTGTGTGTGTTGGGCTGTTCTCTCTCCCCCAGGCCTTGCAGGCCCGACTGCCTTGGGTTTGACCCTTGGGTATGTAGTCCAAGCTATGCTGACACTTCCTGCTCTCCTCTTTGCAGACAGCCTGGAGGGAGAGGAGAATTGGAGGGACCAGAACAGGAAGAACCCTGTCCTTTCCCAGCCATGGGCCCTGGGCAATGTCTTCTCTCCCTTCCTTCCCTAAAACCCTGGTTCTCAACCTTCCTAATGCTGCGATCCTTTAATACAGGTCCTCATGTTGTGGAGACCCCCTAACCATAAAAACTATTTTTTGTTGTAATTTCATAACTGTAGTTTTGCTACTATTAAGAATCATAATGGGAATATCTGGTATGCAACTCCTGTGACAGAGTCAATTGTCACCTCCAAGGGGCTCAGGCCCACCGTTTGAGAACTGCTGCCTTAAAACAAAATGGAGGGCTGGACGTGGTGGCACACGCCTGTAATCCCAGCACTTGGGAGGCAGAGGCAGGCGGATTTCTGTCTCAAAAAAAAAAAAAAAATGGAGGGAAAGTAGAGCCTGTGTGCGGAACTGGGCCCCTTCATGGGGCAGGTTACTGTCCATCACCTAAAGTTAGTAAGTGTCCCTTCCTATATTGAGGGTGTATAGCCATTCAGGCTTGTGACGTCTTAGGCCCTCAGCAACATCTCTTTCCATGGGCATGTCTGGGTTTTTGTTGTTGTTGTTGTTTGTTTGTTTGTTTTGTTTTGTTTTTAATTTTTTATTGATTCTTTGTGAGTTTCACATCATGTCCCCCAGTCCCTCTCATCTCCCTGTCCCCTCATATCTGCCCTTTGACCTTCAACTCTCCCCTCCCTCAAAATACACATGCACACGCACATGTACACACAAACACACACACACACACACACACACACACACACAGGCGCGCGCGCGCGCGAGTGCACATGTACACACAAACAAACAAAAGCAAAGCACACAGAAAAACATCTCACCATGAAACCTGTGCTTGGTCACAGTGTGGCCCACAGGATGTCCCTCTGCCCACACATCTTCACTTGCAAATATTCACTGAGGCAGTGAGTCATTGGTCTGGTTAGAGTCTCTGGCTTCAGTGACACCATCAATACTGGATCCTCACAGGGACTCCTCCCGGTTAGCCTGTTGTTGCTCTGGGACATGCCTGGCTTTAAGACAAGGGCACTGACTGTTTAAGTATCTATGGCTTATCCTGTGCTGTTTGGAAGCAGAGTGCTTGGCGAAGCTGTAAAGGTTCATTTGGCTGGGTAAGTCATTGGTGGGATTGGCTCAGGATCCCACGTGTTTCCTCAGGGCGGGCAGAACCAGGAGTCCGCAGAGGGAGGGAATTCCCCATGGTGATGTGGCCGCTGACTGAGGCAAAGCAGCAGGGTCTGACTGCCACAGTGCGCTCTTCAGAGAGGTGATCTAGGTCCTACTATGTGGAGAAAAATGCATTAGGTACCCGCTGTGTGCTTGGTATGAACTGACTTGGTGGTTTGGACATGCCCAGTGTATTAGTCTGGGTTCTCTAGAGTCACAGAACGTATGGGCAGTCTCTATGTAGTTAGGGAATTTGTCGATGACTTACAGTCTGTAGTCCAACTCCCCAACAGTAGTCAGCAGCAGCTGTGGATAGAAGTCCAAGGATCTTGCAGTTGCTCAGTCCCACGAGGCAAGCCGGCAAGCAGGAATCAGTCTTCCTTCTTTCAATGTCCTTATATATGTCTCCAGTAGAAGGTGTAGCCCAGATTAAAGGTGTGTGTATGCCTTTAATCCCAGATGATCTTGAACTGGAATCCATAGCCATAATCTGGGATTAAAGGTGTGTGTCTCCATGCCTTTAATCCCAGATGATCTTGAACTGGAATCCATAGCCACCATGCTTCAAGATCTCCATGCTAAGTCCAGGTCAAAAACTTATATCTCTGAGCCTCCAGATTAGGATCATAGGTGAGCCTTCCAATTCTAGATTGTAGTTCATTCTAGATATAGTCAAGTTGACAACCAGGAATAGCTACTACACCCAGGTCCTGGGCTTCTCTGGGGAGGAGAGGAGGCATTTACCTAGAAAGGTCCTGGCGAGCACAGTGATGTGCTCTCCTGATGTGATGGGACAAGGAGGTGTCACCTCTTTGGTCCTCTTCCTAAGAACCCATCTTCTGGGCTGTCCAGAGACATGCCAAATGAAGTCCAAATGAGAATGTTCTACAAAACATCTGGCCCCAAATGGGCAAGGTCATCAACAGAAAGTCTAGGAAACTTCCCAGCCAAGGGAAGCCCACAGGATCGGAGAGTGAGCTATGCCAAGGCAGGAAATGACACTTGTAAAGGGCAGTGCCATCTGAATCCAGTACAGGCTTCAGTCCTGACCACACCGATGGGTCACTGGGACAAATGAGCTGTGAGAATGTCAGCAGTGACGGTCTGGGTCAGTGATTTTCAACCTGTGGGTAGCGGCCCCACCAGAAACTCTGTATACAGGTATTTACATTACAGTTTACAGCAGCAGCAAAATTATAGCTATGAAATAGCATCAGAAAACAATCCTATGGTTGGGGGTCACCACAGCACGAGGAACTGTACTAAAGCAGCACAGCATTAGCAAGGGTGAGAACCTCCGCTCTAGATGGAGGCTGCTGGGAAAAGAGGGCCTGTTGGGTAGAGACGGCTCAGCCATGAAAGGCCAGGCTCAGGATCTGTCTGCAGTATTTTCTGTATTTTGATATAATCTTAAACAATTTAACAGTATTATGTTTATGAGCAGAAAGGGGTTTCTGGGATGTGATGATTAAGCTCCATCATCAATTCGATCAGTTAGATTAGAAAAACACCTGCGGCATAGGTAAGGCACACACCTGGGCATGTCTGTGAGCATCTCCAGACTGGATTAGCTGTAGAGGGAAGGCCGTCCCCGAATGCGGGGGAGACCTTCCCAGCCACTGGGAAATCTAGGAGGCCGGAGAGATGGCAAAGGCTAAGGCACAGTTGTGGGTCTTCCTTTCACACTTGTCCTCTATAATCAGAAAGGGCCTCTCGTAGGAAGAGAGAGGTCTGCGTTGGCCCAAGGTAGTGGAGGAGAGAGGGCCCCTGAGGATCCTATGGAGATGCTTCCCTTGATGCTCCAAAGCGCCATGGCCCGTTTCCTGATAGGAGTTCTGTCTTCTATGGGAAGCTTGCAACCAAGAAGGGCATTTTTTTGTCTTCCTGGTGTGTGCCCAAGAGGATGATCTGGGAATGAGTGTGAAGAGACTCACAGGCAAGGGGCTCAGGGTGTAGCTGTGCCCTGGGAACAGGGCCACTTGCTGGAGCTGAATCTCAGCACCCACGGCAGAGACGAGCTAGGGAGAGACCGCCCTGGCCAGGACCTTGTACTGGCAGAATGTAACCAGGACCTGAAGTGGGGACCCCATGAGAGCAAGTGGGAAAGGGGGACAGACAGATATGAGATCGGGCAGGCATGCTTACCCACTGGAGTCCTCTTACGCTAGAGGTCGACATCAAGGCTAAGAGAAATCAAAGTCACACAGCCAATGAGACGGGCCTGTGATTTTAGCCTAGTGGTCATGCCTCCTCTAGCCTAGGGAATCTGACTGTTTTGCTTGTTTTGGTCATAGACCTCTTTGAGAGTCCAATGAAAGCCACAGATCTTCCTGCAGAAATAAGCAGAAGAACACAGCCACTCTCCTGCATCAGTGGAGTGAAAACTCAATTAACCACAAATGAGAAGGATTTGAAAACCGTGCTTGAGTGCCGAATGTACACAGACTTGATTTTGTGTTGTCATTTCCTCAGCAACACAGACCGGCAGCCACACCGCTCCCAGTGGTATTACCCTTGGTATTATGTGTGACCTGGAGTTGGTTTAGAGAATACATGGGTTGGGGCTGCGGAAATGGCTCAGCTGTTAGGAGTGCACACGACTCCTGCAGAGGGTCAGAGTCTGGTCCCCAGTACCCACGCCGTTTGGTTCACAGCCTCCTGTACTCTAACTCCACAGTGTCTACCATCCTGGACTCTGAATAAACTGTACATTTATGCACATGCCCGTGCACAGACACACATCCACACACATAACCTAAAAGAATAAACCAGGATCTGGAGAGACAAGTCAGCTGTGAGAGCTCTTGCCGCTCTTGCGGAGAACATGGGTGTGGTTCCTAGCACCACATGACAGCTCACAACTGTCTCCATCAATCTGCCACCAATCAGAGGATTGGATGTCTTCTTCTGGCCTCTGTGTACACCAGGTGTGCATGTGGTACACATAGACACATCCAGTCAATCACTTATACATATAAAAAAAAATCTTAAAAAAAACCTTATTAGTCAGTGGTGACACACACTTTTAATCTCGGCAGGCAGATCTCTTAAGTTCTGAGGTCTACAGAGCAGGTTCTAGGACAGCCAGGGCTACACAGAGAAACCCTGTTTTCAAAAAAAAAAAAAACAAACTAGTCAAATATAGAATAAAAGATACCCTAGATAAAATACAACATGACACCAGTGGTGATGGGGAAGGGTTCAGACCCAAGATGTGAAGCTACCAATCCAAGCTAGAGATAGAGAGATCTGAAAGATGTCACCTGGCTGGATGTGGTGACCCAAGCCTTTAATTCTATCACTTGGGAGGCAGAGATAGGTATCTGTGAATTCCAGGACAACTAGAACTACATAGTTCTATCTCAAACAAGGAAACAAAGAAGCAAACAAGATGTCACCTGGAATGAATTTCATGGGGCTGTGTCAAGGTTTGAATCTGACATCCTCCCATTCCCACCCCCATCCCCCACCCCTCATTCCCACCCCCTGGACCCCCACCCAATCTTCAATCCTCCACCCTCACCTCTACCCCCACCACCCCTACTACCATACCACCACTCTCTTTACCCTTCATCCCCCACTCCCTGACCCCCACTCCCATTCCCAACCTCCACCTCTACCCTCCACTCTCCCTCCAAGTCCCGCACACCCCATTCCACCACCCGCCCACGGGTGTATGTTTGGACATTGGTTCCTGGTTGGCGGTGCTGTTTGGAGAGATTATAGAATCTTAAGAGGTCAAGCCTCTCAGGGAGAAGAGAGTCGCTGGGGGCGGGCCTTGAAGCCTGAGAGTTTGGCCTCACTTCCTGGTCATTCTCTGCTTTCTGACTGCTGATCTCATGTGTCCATGGTGGTTCTGAAGCAACTGTAGAGAGCAGGGAACCTCCAAGGAAGCGCACATAATCTTGTCGAAAGGATCTTTATCCTTCCCCACGCCTCTGGCATGAGGTTAGGTGAATCGGACTCTGCGGGATGGTCCGCTACTAGGTGGTGACCTGTGGAAGCTGGATTAACTCTCTTATTTGGGGTAGTTGAAATGTTAGGTCTCTACAGTTGTCTCTTGACCAAGAGCATTTCTTTTTTTCTGTTTTGAAAAATTTTAAATTTATTCTTCTCCTGTACAATCCAGCCCCCCTTCCTTCACTCCTCCCTCCTTTCCCCCTCCCAACCCCCTCTATGCACTGCTCCTCTGTTTCCCTTCAAAAAAGAGCAGGTCTCCCAGTGATAGCAACCAAACACCCAAAAGCATTTCTTTCTTTTCTTTTTCTTTTTTAAAGATTTATTTATTCATTATATGTAAGTACACTGCAGCTGTTTTCAGACACACTAGAAGAGGGTGTCAGATCTCATTACAGATGGTTGTGAGCCACCATGTGGTTGCTGGGATTTGAACTCCAGACCTTCGGAAAAGCAATCAGTGCTCTTAACTGCTGAGCCATCTCTCCAGCCCCGCAAAAGCATTTCTCTTTTCTTTCCTTTTTTTTCTCCCTTTTTCGAGACAGGGTTTCTCTGTATAGCACTGGCTGTCCTGGAACTTACTCTGTAGACCAGGCTGGCTTCGAACTCAGAAATCCACCTGCCTCTGTCAACCAAGTGCTGGGATTAAAGACCTGCGCCACCACTGCCTGGCTGCAAAAGCTTTCGTAATGGGCTTCGACAGAGCCCTGATAGGGTTACTGTAACTGGACCCCCTTGAACTGTGAGCCAGGGTAAAACCTTCCCTCCTTAACTTGCTTTGGTCAGGTATTTTGTCGAAGCAACAAGAGAGTAACTAACACAGGTTAAAACTGAGTTTTAGATCTATTGGGGTAGTCCAAGGGGAGCATGAAAAATCCTGACAAGGAAAGTGAACATTCCCCTTGAACAGAAAGCTAGGCCAGCCTAAGAAAGCTGCTGCTGTTTTACCAGAAGTCACACAATGCGGCATACACAACTCAGAGTTGAGGACTCACTGTGCTCTGTGCTGGAATGCTTGAGGGGATTCACGAGGAAACAGGTCCAGCTATAACCAGACCTCAGAAGTATTGCAGGAGAGGCTGAGGGGAGGGGAGGGGTCAGGACCAAGAGACGCAACTCAGCAGCAAACAGACCCACCAGTCTTGCAGCTGTGGGAGTTACCCCACAGACCGCAGAGTAACCAGACTGCGGAATCTGTGATTTAGCAGAGAATTCCAGGAGACGCCTGAAATCTACAACAAGCAGAAAGTTGAGAGTTGAGAAGCGTGAATACTGAAATGATCTGAAAAGGCTTATTAGCGGGCTAGAGGACGTTTTAGCGAGCGGAGAGTGGAGAGTGGGCGGAGCCACATTGGCTATTGTGTAGCTGCTCCGGATGGGATGAGCAGAGAGGGGTGGATCCCAGGGAGTAACATGATGGCCAGCTAGGGCAGTCACGAGGAGATGAGGGAAGACGCAGTGAGAGGTTGGACAAGAAGCACACACCTTTTCTTTTACACAGGTTTCCACTATTTAGCCCTGGCTGGCCTGCACGTGCCACTTAGACAGGGATAGCCTTGAGCTTACAGAGATCGCCCTACCTCTGTCTCTTGGGTGCTGAGTTTTCTACAAGAGCAACAAGTGCTCTTAACCACTAAGCCATCTTTCCAGCCTCAAGAATACAGTTTCTTAGGCCGGGCGTGGTGGCGCACGCCTGTAATCCCAGCACTTGGGAGGCAGAGGCAGGCAGATTTCTGAGTTCGAGGCCAGCCTGGTCTACAGAGTGAGTTCCAGGACAGCCAGGACCACACAGAGAAACCCTGTCTCGAAAAACCAAAAAAAAAAAAAAAAAAAAAAAAAAAAAAAAAAAAAAGAATACAGTTTCTTTCTTTGTAGTTAGAGCTAGCCATAACAACCATTAAATGAGCGCCTGCATGGTCCACACTCTTTTTTTTTTTTTTTTTTTTTAAATTTTGGTTTTTTCCGAGACAGGGTTTCTCTGTGTAGCCCTGGCTGTCCTGGAACTCACTCTGTAGACCAGGCTGGCCTCGAACTCAGAAATTCACCTGCCTTTGCCTCCCAGAGTGCTAGGATTACAGGCGTGCGCCGCCACCACCACCTGGCTTCACACTCTTAAGAGGGCACACATACACACAGCGGCATGGAACAAAAGAGGAAAAATTATTTTAATTTTATGTGTATGACTGTTTTGTCTGCACATATGTATGAGCACCACAACTCTTGGCAGAGAGTTCAGTGGTGGCTACAGTTGCTTGTGTATTTTAGAGTTCTGGGTAGAAGTGCAATTATAAGGACCAGGAATTACTGTCACCATGAAAGGTCAAGAGGCATTAAACTCAAACAGACCCACGTGAGACACACTGTGCTCAAAATGTAGCAAGCTAAAGACAAAGGACACACCTAAATTCGTTATGTTATGGGGGCTGGAGAGATGGCTCAGAGGTTAAGAGCACTGACTGCTCTTCCAGAGGTCCTGAGTTCAAATCCCAGCAACCACATGGTGGCTCACAACCATCTGTAATGGGATCTGATGCCCTCTTCTGGTGTGTCTGAAGACAGCGACAGCGACAGTGTACTTACATATGATAAATCTTTAAAAAATTATGTTATTGTGTGAGTGTGTGTGTGTGTGTGTGTGTGTGTGTGTGTACATGTGTGAGCAGCTGCCCATGGAAGTTGGAAGTGAGCATTTGGGTTCTTGGAGTTATACCCAGCGTGGGTGCTGTGACTTAAACTCTGCTCCCTGACAAAACAGTAAGCACCCTTAACTGCTGAGCCATCTCTTTAGCCCCCACAGCAAAGAAATTTGAAAGTGCCCAGGCTGTGGTGGCATATGCCTGTAATCTCAGCACTCCGGAGGCTGAGGCAGGGAATCACTAAACCCCTGGGTCTACACCGTAGCAGGAGGGAATCATTCTCCCTAAATTGTCTCTAGATGGGCACCGGCATACGCCCACCTCCCAGTATAAAATGCAACAAAAAATAATTTACTTGTGTGTTCCTCTGTGTGTGTGTGTGTGTGTGTGTGTGTGTGTGTGTGTGTGTGTGTTTGAGGGCTCTGACCAGAAGAAGGCAGATCTGGGGCTGGAGTTATAGGCCATTGTGAGCTGCCCTACCTGACTGCTAGGAACCAGACTCGGATCCTGTGGAACCACTGAGCCATCTCTCCAGCTCAAAAAGAAACTTTTTAGTTGATGAGAGAAGTAATAAGCCACATGCAAGGGACCCTCGGGATAGTGGACATCAGGAGAGACCGTGAGTGTCTGAGGGCGGCTGACGTCATCAAAGGCTGAAGACAACGCTTGCTCAACAAGACCTTGGTATCTAACAAAAGCTGTACTTCTAAAATGCGGAGTGCAAGGCCGGGTCTGGTGGTGGATCTTTGTGAGTGCTAGGCCCTGTTAGACTACAGAGTATGACCAATTTCAAACAACAAACG
Organism: Apodemus agrarius; assembly: GCA_964023405.1. Classification (NCBI taxonomy): domain Eukaryota; kingdom Metazoa; phylum Chordata; class Mammalia; order Rodentia; family Muridae; genus Apodemus; species Apodemus agrarius. The sequence continues at coordinate 158,905,310 of OZ030008.1, read as the reverse complement.
AAACACCAACAACAAAATGCAAAGCAAAACAAAACTGAAACATTTAAGCTTATTTTAGATAAGCAAAGATACAAGGGTTGGCTAGACAGATCAGCAGGTAAGAGAGCTTGTGTTCACCAACTAAGAAGTTGGGTGTGCCTAAAAACTCGGTTCTCTGAGGGAGAAGGAGACACCAGGTCCCTGGGGCTTGCTGGGCTATCTGAGTCGATGTGAAACCTGACGCTGGGGATAAGAAAGTAAGAAGGC